>BFEA01000355.1:759875-777388 GCA_003427395.1 Chara braunii | reverse complement strand
TGTCTGTCATCTAAATAGTGATGCGTATGAATGGATTAACGGGAACTCCCACTGCCCCTATTCTGCCAACCTGCAAAGCCACAGCAACTAGTTGGACGGAGATCAGAGTTGGACTTCGGTGGTATGAGACTGTGGTACTTACCGGATTGGAGGTTTGGAGATTGTTGGGGCTGATACTTGACGACAACGGTTCAGACACCGATTACATTTGGACTCTGTATCACCGACATTGGTGGCTTATGATCCTCGACATTTTAATCTGGTTGGAGGACATTTTGGACTACTATATCGGCGATCTATCCGATCCTATCTCGGTGACTTTCGGTGTTATCTACCCCCCCCCCACCTTTTCGTCTCTCCTCCCCCATTCATGTGTATGTGTGAACGGGGGTTGACCGTCTTCTATGTATGGCTCAGGCCCCACCATCTCAGGATTGTATGTGTGTGGAGTGATACTATGCGAGACAGTCTGTGTGAGTCAGTCCATGTGAGTCAGTCCGTTTCCCAGACTTCTTCATTGAAGCTGTAACTGTGCTGAATTACGAGCAGTCTGTTAAACTTGTGAAATTACCGGTTGACTGATGAATTCTACTTCCGTGTGAACCCGCAGAAACAGGGTGCATGATACTGCGCCCCTCAACATTAATCCCCTGCCGATCGTTGAGGACCTCGGAAGCGGGCGCGGCGAAGTGACAGGCGCCGTGGCCCATGGATTTGACGAACGGCAGGCGCCCCTCCCCGGGTTTCCCCACAACGTGATTGTTGTGCAAAGCCTGTCGTGGAAGATAAGTTAAGGCGGACCGTCTCCCCTAGTCATATGACCACTGCGTTAGAGGAAGTTGTTGATACGAGGGCAGCATGGGCGAGGGGATGATTGCTAAAGTGCGAAGTAAGGGGTTCAATAGTAAGGATATTTCCTTGAGCCCAGGCTGGGATATGATATGATAGGTACTACGGCCAGTACGGTGCTTAAACTCGTCGATAGCGTGAGTTGGTGACGATTTGAGTCGCTTGCGAACTGTCTGGCTAGCTATCGATAGATCTCGACAACTAGTGGCCACTAGGATAGTGGTTTGGCTAGTCCGAAGAGAGGCCTATGTGTTAATTATATGTGATATCTGTACATATGACATTTATGATTGTTTGTTTGGTTGTCTCTATATATGTGCTTTCATTGTGTTTTGTCTGATGTTTGATTGGTGGTGTATGTATGGATTGCCTTTCACGGGGACATAGATTCTGCATGAAACCTACGCCCGACATGGGACCAGGAGTGAATGGGGTGACTTACTTCTGTGGAAGGTGATTCTTCCGAGAAGGAGTTAGTCAGCATGTGTAATTTGTTATTAGTGAAAGTGCATTCTTGAGCTGTTACCCCCTCGATGAGGCTTAAGGAAACGATTATTAGTCTCGAAACTGATAGTGAGACCCATGTCGGAACTATGTTCCTGGTCTATTAGTGGGGTGTTGTTGTCTTTCCTGTAATGAGAGAGTAACTACATTATCTGTTGAGAGAGGAGGAAAGGGCTTTCTACCTTACTGAGGCTGTGATGGCCAGGTGGAACAGCTACTGCTTAGTGAGAGCGGTCCGGGAGTGGCGATCTGGGTTCGTCTCGCATTAAGCAGGACCATCGTATTTGTAAGGGCACGGACTCGCTATCCGTTGCCCTGACAGGTATGAATGGGGCTGACCATCTGACCATGATTAGGCTCAGTGAGGTGCAAGCGCTGAAATCAGAGAGGGTCGCGGTGAGGCTTGATCTTTAGAGCGGGGCTCGGGTGTCAAGATGTTATCTTAAAAGGATCGCACCGCCCATTCGGGTGTCAAGATGTTATCTTAAAAGGATCGCACCGCCCCTCTGCATTATATGCTTCGCTTAAGAGATGAAGGGGGTAGCAATTGTATCATGCTAATCATTCATTGTCAGTCTTATTCTCTCTTGTATAAGCTAAGATATGTTTGGGAACTACCTTTTATATAGCTGACAGTTGAGTTTGGCTTTGTGTGGTTATGTACAAAGCATATTGTGCTCTTCAGTTACAACCCCTGCAAATAAGTTGGGCCTATTATGTTGTGATCATAGTTAAGAGGATATTCCATTTATCGTGGGTTGTACTGCAACTGGAGTTCATGGTTGGAGAGCCTGCCTATATGACGTGTATATTGTGTCGTCCTTGGGTGGTAAAGGTGGTATTGGACTAATGTCCGAGTTATGACTTGAGGATTTTATCGATGGGTATTTGGTGTTTTATTTCGGATGGATATTTGTGTAAAGGAACCTCTTCGGTGTAATCGTTTGTTTCAAATAGACTCGTCTACGAATGTACGTGATGAGTATCGGGATAACCTTAGCAAGATATTATTGGTATCCGTTACTTAAGTAATATACCATCCCTTATGAGTAATCACTATTAGGAAACGGGAGGGCTGTAAAAGTTTCATTACCATGGTATATTACCATTGATGTTTTCCTAAATTGGGGGATCGCAAACGCTGGAAGTGAACAAATTTAGGGAAAGATGATATGAGGATAAGGGTTTGGGGATAAGGTGGTAGAGTATGACTGCCAATAGAATAACGGAAGGCGCATGCTGGACGTTTTTCTGTGATGGGCAGAACCCAGACCGGAGCAAAAGGAACTCAGGATGCCTTATGCGAAATAAAATCCCAGTGCGACCTTGCCCGTCAAGGAGGAAGATGGGCTTGAGATTTCTCTGCCGAGGCAAGTCAGGGAGGGAGAGTACATCTTTTCCTGGTGGGGTGCACAGATAGGCAAGGATATTTTTGTCTGAATCGAGTCCAGGTTTGATGATGGTCGGGACTACGCGATCGTAAGGGTGACTCTGTATGCGTCTTCCTCGTTTTGGGCCGTACATGGGATTGAATTGATGCTTGGGCATGGGAACCTGTTGGCGGGACCTTGGAGGGTAGTTGAGCAAGCTTCAGCAAAGTGGACGAATGACAGGGTCCAGGAAGGAGAAGAGAAGGTGGAGGCCCGTGTAGAGGTTAAGCACGCTGAAGAGTTTGTGCTTCCCTCATCCCCATTGCGAGTTGTCATGCCAGAGTTCTTGATAGAGGTATGTTTTGGGGGACAGACGAAGGTGGAAGCCGCTGCAGAGGCTGCCGTGAAGGTGCAAGAATGGGGGTATGCAAGATATACGTACGAGTTGATAAATGGGTTGTACCTGGACCGAAGGTTCTTACCCCATAGCCAGGAACTTAGGAACCTGGCTAGTGTAGTGGATGCCTATGCAAGTTCGCACGATCCGATGAGGGAAACGTAGACTGGGAGGAGATTCGGGCAACAGTGGGCCGATAGGGAATGCCTCTTTCTTTACTAAATGCGCTTCTTTTGACTTTGCTGGGGTCGTCTCTTCGCCCATTGTCGTAGTTATAAAGGTAAGTGTCAGGGTAGCTAATGGTTGAGGCCTGATTGTATAAGTAAAGGGGTAGATAGCGTGACTTGAGTGTTAGCAGTTTGCCTTTGTGTGCTTGAGCTAACTTGAATTATTTTTCGGTGATCTATTGCCTGCTATGTGTATCAGGCTGTTGTCGGCGTCATGGCAGAAGAATGCGGCTTCGCCAAAATCCTGCGTTGGAGGAATTTGTGCCTCATGAAGGTGCTATTGCACGAAGTGTTGTAGGAGTCAATGCGCCCAGATCTCCGCGCCTTGCTGTTCCAAGGGAGGAACCTGTCTAGCTTTCTGCGCGACTTTCATGATTTTTTCCTTATGAAGAAGTGTGACAAGAAGGCGATGTGGTACATGTTCCCCTTGTTCGTCTGTGAGGGACTAAACGAGGAGGTATACGCCCTCAAGCAGAAGGCGAAGACGTGGGACGAGTTGGAGAGCTCCCTAAGACTAAGATTCCCAGAAGATGGGATAGAAGGCCCACGTGGGGAATGCTCTGCGCCACCAGTTGAGAGCGCGCCCTCGCAGGTGGAGTTAAGTGGTTTACGAAGGCAAGTAGGGGTACTGGAAGAGAGGCTAGTACGGCTGGAAGAGGTTTGGAAGGGTAAGCGGAAGATTTCAGAAGACTCCCCAAGAAAGTCGACTGGCCTGGGTGAGAGAGGAGTAGAGAAGGTTGATCAAGAGTCACCCCTCTCGATAGGAGCCCCAAAAAAGCGAGCCGGTGTTCAGGCGAGAGACGAAGTCGAAGATTTCATTGAGATAAAGGAGGAGTAGGATGCTAATATGACCCTGTCTGTTATCGCGCCGGATGCGAAGAGGGGGCTCATTAACATGGCAGGTCGGGAGAGGCAAAGAAGTGGGTGGTGGCCAGAGCACTGGGTAAAGGTGGTATGTGATCGCGGGGGGAAAATTGGCCGTACCTCTCGAGGAAATAAAGAAAAGGGCGTGATGGGAGAAAAAGGGGAGCTTGAACCTCCCGAGTTGACAAAGGCGCAGCGGAAGGCAAGGAACCTTGCTCAGGGCGGTCAAGCTATCGAAAAGGGGCAGAGTTCGCAGCAGGTAGCAATTACCTCGCAAGAGTTGGGAGGTGAGGTAAGGCCAATGAGGCCTCCTCTGATCGAGCAAGCTTTGCGTGGGCAGTGGGCGCCGTGTAACCAAATGAGCTTGTGGTCGGCATATAATCCTTGCATGCCCTGGGCGCAAGGTAATTGTATGGGCCCTTGGACGAGCATGATGCCTCGTGGGTCCCCGCCAGTCCAAATCCAACCTGTCGGACCGTTGTGGCCGCCGATACAGCAAGGGTTGCAGGCCGGTACGACAGGTGGAAGGGGCCTAAGGCTAGCAGTTGGAAGGGGCCGCGGAGGTGGCGGACGTGGCAACACGGTCCGTGGAGATGGTGGACGCGGCAATGGAGGTCGTGAGAATGGCAGGCAAGGCGCCGAGGGTCGCGGTGAGAGCCAGCGAAACCATAAGTGGGGCTCAAAGAAGAAAGGGGCATGATGATGCTGAATGAGATGATCATTAGAGGGAGCCAGGTGATCAAGGGCGCAGCGAGGGTAGATGAGACGACTAGGGCGGAGAAAGTATAGTAGGAGGTAATGGGGATTCATCCTAACCCCTGAGTCGGGAAACTTCTGGTAACATCTGCTTTAGATCCTTAGATTCGTTGTGGTAATGTCTAGTTGTACCTGTATTGATCTGGGAATTGAAGTACGAGGCTATCCGTTGCGCAACCCTAACCCCGTACTAATTGGTAAAGGCCAGTTGCATATTATCTGGGTCAGGACAGACATATACCTGGATGTGTATATGTGCATAAATTAGATCCGGTGAGGGGTTTCACAATAATGGTCCGGTAAGGTAACTTAGGCTGTAGATAACTCTGTGTGTAGGCACGACTAGCTTGTCCATCTGTACATATGTAGATTGTGGTACTGGACGAATCTTTTGTTTCCTCTTTTGGTGCGGGATTTGAGCTTTGTGTATATTTGGATATACTCCGAGGTACTCGTGTGTCCGAGACATGGGTTACTCAGCAGAGTGGAACGTGAGGGCAGGGTACCTATGTTGTTTTTGAGAAAGACATTTTTATCCTGATGTACATAATGAGTTGAGACCCTATGAGGCTTGGTTTTTGTGACGATCACTACCACTCTCACTGGCGTGGTTTTATTCTGATAAATGTTGGTTTTGTGTGAAGGATGTGTGAATATGTGACATGTAAGGCTGCCTACTCCTCGGTATACTCGTGCGACCTGCTCATGGGCAACTGATGGGGCAGAGTATAAGGGGAGGAAGTGCAGTCCGTTTGTGAAAGGATGTGATGGATCTTAGAAGATTTACGAGTCTTTGAGACTCAGGTGCTTCACCATGCCGATTGTTGATTGCTTAAGTTGTGATGAGGACCCATAAGATGGTATCTCAGTGATGTTTATTCCTTAATGAGACCCCCTCAGACTTTTGGAAAAAAAAGGATGTTTGGTTTTATGATGAGACCCCTCGTGATTTTTGGAAGAGGGGGTGTTTTGTTCTGTGATGAGACCCCTCGTGATTTTTGGAAGAGGGGGTGGTTTGTTTTATGGTGAGACCCCCTTGGATTTTTGGAGAAGGGGATGATTTTGGATTGTTGAAAGACTCACCTTTAAAGATGAGTAAACTGATTTATGACATGGTAAGCTGCCTGATGAGGGATAAAGTCTGATGAGAAGGGCCACATTTGCTTGAAATGTTTGGGAAAGTCGCAATGAGTGCAGGGCGAGAGATGTCTCAGAATGGGTGGCTGATGACTCTAATCAAGTCAGGGGTCACGACCTTGTGGACCTAGCGGTGATTTTGTTTGTGAGCGTGCGAAGGATGTCATGCCTGTTGTGGGAGGGCTGGTAAATGCCTTCAGACCCTTACGTAATTGCGCAGTGGGCCTGTGATTTTATTTTGCGACGCCCCCGTCTAACCACTTGTGCTAGTTCTGGGACATATTGAGGAATACCAAGCTAAACGGTAAGAGGTTAGTACCTCTAGGGCGTAACCCCATTGGATGCCTGCTAGCCGGCGCAACCTGACTACGGGACCGCGGGGTAAGAGTTTAAAGGGAGTTGCCCGTCCCAGTGAAATTACTCCGCGGGATAGTGATGATTGAGAATTTCTGAGGAATCCTGATTGAATGCTTATCAGGAGAAAACCTATCGTTGCGTAACCAACAAGGGTACTGCCGTTAAATAACAATGCGGTGGACCGTAGTTATGGTCCGATCAGCCAGGCTATGGTGGGCTAAGGTGGAGACCTAGCCTTTCTGTACTAGATTGCAGAAAGAGCTGAGTGAATATTAAGTATACATATATACTTATGTGTATTTGATTGCGAGAGGTTTTCAGAAAAGGAAGGCGGGAGCGCCCTCAAAGGTCTCGCTTAAGGCCCGCATCCCTAGTTTTAGCCAGGACTAGGGACACCCAACGAAAAGTTGAAGGTTGTTTAGGACCGGGAAAGGACGATTGGAAAGGTCTTTGAAACTTATGCTGTCAGTGTCCTAATGTCTGGGCGGTGCGAGGCTCTCGTTAGAAACCTGGCAGCATATAATTGTGGAGGCATGGTTTGATGGAGGCCTCTACCCTGTGTCTGTCGGCTAATCGGATCGGCTCTTGTCTCGTCAGCATTTGAAGTGCAGATGGTTTTATAGCTTTCTGATTCGGCAAAACGACGGGGACGTCGCTTAATATGGTCCGGTAAGCTGTCGGAGCGAATATCCTTACAAGGGTATCCGCCCTGGTTTTTGCAAGTGACAGGAAATAGGTTGGCTTAAAGTTTAAGTATACCGCGTTAGGCGCGGCCGCGTCTGTGATTGATGTTGGCAGGATGGTTGACTAGGACAGAGAGTGTGTGGGCGCGCGGATTTTTGAGGCGAGCGTGATCTTTTAATTGTTGATGATTAAAGGGTCGACGTGTTCGCCGGCTTGAATTTTTATTTTTTCCTGTTTAAATAGGGATTAGAGAGATTATGTCCTGTTGACTAAGGTGCTCACCTGCGACCCGTGCGTACGTATGGAGGACGACATCGACAACAGGGTGGCCGTTGAGGTGTTTTTAGTCGGCCCGTGCGCTACGCAGTGTCCGGTTTATTTAGGCGTCCATCGGAGCCAAACCCAGGTTTGGGCTTAGCTCTATAGGTTACGGCATTGGGTTGACGCTACGAAGGTTCGGGGATCGAGGTCAACGGGCGTCGGCACAGCAACTGCAGCGGAGCGTCGCGGAAGGGACCGATGGGGTAAAGGGCCGCCAGGGCCATCCCCCTTGGTTTTGTTTACGGGCGCTGCGGCAGGCCCGATCCGCGGGGCTGACGAGGCGCCAACAGCCCCACTGTTCCCCGGTATTATTTTTTTATTTTTATTTTACTTCCCCTTTTGTTTTATTTATCGTGTCCCGTTCGGGGACGCGGGGCGATGGTGGGTCACAGAGGGTGTGTTGTATTCATCATGTTGCCTGAAGCGCAATTACAAACCGCTTTCGTGGCTGCACCGGAGCCGCGCCCCGTTTTGCCGTGGGGCGTGGTGCAGTAGGGATACGGCAGGCCCCATGGGCTTAGTTCAGTAAGTACACTCATGAACTGTGGAAATACAGACCTGTGTCCAGCCCCAAGTGCTGGAACCTCGGGGAGCTAAACCTATATTCTGCATTACCCCGGGCCGTTTCGCAGGGCTGCGGGGTACTGAGAAGGCTGTGTCCTTCGGGACATCCGTTAGAAATTGGGATGGTACTGAGAAGGTTGGCGTGGCCCGCGGGGCAATATGCATAAATTATGAAAAGGGGGGGGGTGTACCTGCCTAAACCCGGCCTTATAAGAGGGCCGGATCCATACACAGTAGCGTGAGGCGGCGGTTAGGATGTTCGGGCCGCGAAGAGCCGTGGGCCGCTGCCGAGGCCGAGGTCCCTCGGGACATCCGTTGAAACAGGAACGATACAGAGAAGATTAGCGCAGCCCCTCACTCGGCAGGAATGTATAAGGCAGAGGAGGAGCCGTGCTTTTTTGTTTTCCTCCTTTGCCAGTTTTTGGTTTCGTCTAGGCTGATGGCGTATTGCCGAGTGACGGGAGGCGGGGCTGGTCGGGCAGCAATCGATAGGAGCGGTAGTGTACCGGGCGGCAGCGGGCGGAGTAAACAGGCAGCGGCAGAGAGCGACCGGCTGCAAGGCAAGGACCAGCGGGGCAGGGAGGCGGAGAGTGAAGGGAGGGAGATGCACCTGGACGACGAGGCGTGCCGGGTGCATTTGGTGAAGTGGGGGCGGAGGAAGAAGCCGGGGGCGTTAGACAGGCGCAGGTAACACAGCGGGTATATGTGACTAAGACGGAGATGTACCTGGGCGCCTCCCCGCGCCAGGTGCGCTCCTAAGGAAAGCAGGTTGGAGGTGGCAGGAGGGGAGTGACGGGCGGACTGACCAGTGAGCGAGGGCAGGGAGTTACGACATGGGTAAGTGAAGAAAGTCGGGGGGGCTGAGTGTCAGGCGGCAAAGTGAGGCAACGGGGCCGAACCTGGCCATGAAGTCGCGAGGGGTGCAGGCAGGCGGACTGGACCTGGATGAGGGGCAGAGCCAAGTCCGGGCGGAGTAAACGGGTGAGACACAGTAATGAACGGGCGCTGAGGTGAAGGGGAAGTGGTGAGCGAATCGGGATGAGACGTTTCGCCGGGTACATCCGCGATGAGAAAGGAGGTGGTGGTAGGCAGGTGGAAAGGAGATAACTCGCCCGTTCCTTGATGGAATCGGGCGGGGAAAGCAGTGATTTGGTGGTTTTAGCATAGGGCGAAAGTGATGGTGATGTTAGTTTTAGGTGGGAGTTAGTGATTAGGGGGTGAGCAGAAAAAGTGATGCGCCGGAGCTATGGCGGAACGAAGGGAATGGGAAGTGAAAGTGGGATGTTTCGGTCATTTCTGGACCGATTGTGTTAAAATAAAATGCAATTTTTGGGTTTCTACCCCGGGCGAGTTCGATAGTGTTATTAGTTCTGGGGTTAGTTGCGTAGGTTTAGAGTTGGCTAGAAGAGGGGGGTGCGCTGTGGTAAAAGAGAGAAGGATATGGCCAGACTAAAGGACGTATAACCCACTTCGTTCTAGTCAGCGCTGAGGGAACTAAGACTGAGAACTGGGATTATTGTGGGCTGCGAATCAGATAGGGGGTTTAGATTTAAGAGGGGGGTTATAGTATTTGTGCTATGAAGGAATGGAGTTGCGGTCAGGGGGAACGGTTGGCTGTTGTGCGAAAGTGGGAAGTATTCAGCCACATTTACAGACTAGATTCATTCGATTTTGCTCATTCTACTGACGAGGGTAGCGGGAGATAGTTGCAGGGGAGGGGGTTGCCTCGTGGCTAAGACTTACCTGCTGGCCAGTGCGATGCTCGCGCCAGCGTTACGAGTAGCCTCAGTCTAAAAAGTTATGTGTGCATGGCCTACCGACCGTGTACATTTTCCAGGATCTAGGAGGAGATCCACTCCCACCCTGCCTTGGCCGTGCTCATCCCTGCGGTCTTGGTTAGGCCCGACGTTGAGGTTTCGGTGTGTGTGTGCGAGAGAGAGAGAGAGAGAGAGAGTGATCACTTACATGTAGGATAGTGCTTTGCTCGTTCAAAAGGGTGCATCCGGTCACGTTCGAGTAGTAGATATATCCGACCCTGYTCATTGGTCTTGTGAAGTAGSGTGAGGCCGGCAACGGAGTTGGAGATTGAACTGTAGGTCGACATGACACACGGATAGTTGCARGATAGGTACCTACCCGTTGGCCAGCGGAGCCGGGCAGGGAGTATCGAAGGAAAGCTGATGGTGCGTGAAAGGCTGAAAGCCAAGCTATAATGCCGAGTTGTCATGCCCTTGGCCGGAGTGCTGCCTACTCCTGTCGATCGAAGGAATAAGCAGAGAGTGGGAAGTTGGCTGGGGCACGGGCTTTCTTGTCAGATCTAAGTAGCGAGTGACTGAAGTTTGAACCACAGCGTCGTGGCCAGCTTTGCCACGCGTCTCGATTGACTCTGGTGGATGCTACAGTCAGTTACAGTCTGCTACGGTAGGCTACGGTCTGTCACCGGGGTGCACTGCTTCTGATCACAGTTGCGTTGAGCATGGGGGTGTGCTATCTCCTCTAGCTACTGTTCATACTGGCTGCTCCGGGCAGGTTGCGACGGCTGTTGACTGTGGGCCATCGCTGTGGAGGGACTCTTTGAAGGAAAGGTTGATCCCGTACTAGTTGAGGCGGGGCTTCAGTCTGCGGACTGCTGCGGTGGGCAAGGTGCGACCACCCTTTTGCGGAATTGATTTGGTGGCCAGCAAAACGGTATCGTGGACTGCTAATTGCTATGCATCCCGCTAATGGCTTTGGCTGACTGCATACGCTGCTGCGCTGCTATGCTTGTTGCATTCCCACTATGCTCTGTCGCACAACTTACTGTGCACTTTTGTATCTTGAGAGGAATGGCACAAGGTGTGTGTTGTTTGAGTATGGTTGTTTGAAGCTGCGTGGCTGGAGTTTTACCAAGTAGAGCGAGGGCGGTTGCGTGGTGAGGGGAGGTCACTGCCGCAGGTTTGAGAAGTGATTGGGCAGTAAAAGGAGATAATGCTGCGATCAGGGAGGGTATTAGAGGGGGCCGGCTGTATTTCGGCAGTTTGACTTCGGGGGGGGGTGACCAAGCGATTGCGAGTTGGCCGCCATTGCGGGGCCCTCAGGCGATTGAAGGTAACAATACCCTCTCCTGCGAGTCTGAGTGCACACCTCTTGGATCTGAGAGACTGAACCTTTCTCCTCCTGCCCTTCTTACTCTGAGTCTGGTCTGCTGGTCCTGAGAGGAAGGCGGCAGACGAGATTGCAACCCGTAATCCGCGCCAAGGCCTGTGTGGGAGGTTCGCCCCATCGATTGCGGGAGCTCTGCCGGAACTCAGGAGGAGTTCTGGAGGCAGGGAACTGACAGGTAATCATTGCTTCCCTCTATAAACCCAGGTATAACCCCTATCTGCATCTCCCAATGCATCGCTGGCTGAATGTATAGAGTGCAGCCTTACTTTGACTTTTGTTTGACCTTCAGGATCTAATTCAGATTAAGTAAAGGAATGTGTGTGCAATCTCAGTTTCAGTTTTGTTGATTGTGTGAAAGCAGATGGTGAAAGAGAACTGCAACTGGGAAAGGCAGGATGGAGAGCTGAATTGCATGAGATTTGACTGGGTCGTTAAGGCTGGGAGGTCCCCATAAGTTTGGGGAAGCCCAGCGCTTTGTCATTTTGGGGTTTGCATGAAGCCATCAGACCGCTATATAAGTTTAGGTAGCCTGAATGCCTTGGAGGCTGGGACGTCCCCATAAGTTTGGGGAGACCCGGTGCTGTGAATTGCATGGAGGGTCAAGACGCTTTATAAGTTTAGGTATCCTGACTGCTCTGACTTGTGAAGGCTTGATTGCGTTTGAATTTAAGGAGCTCAGGGCGCTCTATAAGTTTAGATACCCTGAGCTGCCTTGTTTCTTGGGTTTTCTTAAGCTTCTTTGTTTCTGAACGAGGGAGCTGAGCTGTTCTATAAGTTTAGGTGACACAGTCTCTTCCTTCCTTACGTTGGAATTTTGCATTTGACAAAGAGCCAACCCTTCTGTAAGTTCAGGGGGTTTGACTCAATGCCACACACATGATGATTGAGAGAGAAATGAATCTGACAGAGAGTTAGATCCTTCTATAAGTTCAGGGGGTCTGGCTCAAAGCCTCGCACATGCTGGAACCTAATGGGTATGAATTGGCTATACTGTATTACTATTTTATCTATGAACAGGCTAGTCAGGCACGGGTCCATAAGATTGGACGGCCTGACTATAGCTTATCGTAATTCGAAGAGAGTATAACTAAGAGATATAACTGAAGGTAAACTTCGTCAGGCGGAGCAACGTTCTAAGTTGAGCGGCTCATCCCTATGTCAATTTGGAAGACTAAGTGCAGAGAGGTATATATAACTTGGCTACTTAAACAGTTCAGGGCGACTAGAGTGGTCTAGTCATATGCCCAAAGAAGAGAAAAACAGTTGTGTCCTTTGTTTGTGTATACTTGGCTAAGTCAGAACGCTCGATAAGTTTAGGTATTATGACTTTAGGCCTGGCTAAGTTAGGTGTACTCTGTAAGTTCAGGTGACCTGACCTATGCCTTATGTAAGTTGGGTATAAAGGGCTAAAGCATTGAAACACCATGAACTATTGGTTGTTCAGATACACCTTGGGATGGCGAGAGTACTTACCTTTGTGGTTTGGCGTGCATGAGGCTGAGTGAGGCTGCTACTGGTCTGAGTTTCAGTTTCTTAAGTAGTTGCTTTAGTCGCTCGCCGCGTGCTAGAACCATAAGAGTTAGTTTCAATTCCTGCATTTTCTGAGCTAAGTGTTTTTACTTAAATCTGTAATCGTTGCCTCCTACGATCAACATATGTTTTCATATTCCTACATTCCAATAATGGCTACGTGAGTCGATCGGTCATTGAGCAATTGTTATCATTTCCTTGATTTCTCAGTATTTCCTCGCCATGACATTTCGATAGGTGATTGACCAATTGCTACCTCACACGTGATCCACACCCACATTCTCGTACGTAATATAACTTCATCTTCTTCACATACTTTTGGCCTAGCGAGCATAATGCGCAATTGTATTTATCCCACCACCTCTTGCCTATCCGTAATCGCTGCTTCTTACGAATAAACACAAGTTTTTATTTCCCTACATGCGAATAGTGGCTATGTGAGTCGATCCGTCTTTGATCACTTGCTATCATTTCGGCGAATCCCATTCATACGTCGAAACAAGTGTCCCACGTCTATAATCGTTTTTTCCTTCGTTTTTTTGATGTATATTGTTGCTCCATAATTGTCGTACGTTTGAAGCACCTTCTCAGCAATTATCCCAATGATGGATGTTCTATCTCGCACGAACTGTATCATGACATCTCTAACAACGCTACAGAAAAGTTGGGTGTGTCGAGACACGACATATACCATATCATCTATATCATCGTTTTGATGAGGTTTGCAGCGATCGATCCTTGTGCAACAATATGTCATACCATGTCGTGCTTCGAACGCAATGCATAGTATTTGACCACACTCTTGTGCTTCATTGTCAAATATCCAGCCACCTCCGTAGAATACATTATTTCATCGTTGTGCCCCAGTTCTCCAATATTTTGACAACGAGTCGCATGTTTTAGCCAGATTTGACATCTTGTATTGCATTTGCGGAGACCATAAGTCAAAAGTGGGGTTTATCAAGGTTTCGTCAAGCGTGTGGAGTCCAACCGCTGTCATTCGTTGCATGTGCCGAAACGAAATAAGTTGCGTGTAATGTATGGGTGTTCCCCATTTATCAACATGATGGTGCATGTTGAGCTCGGCGTCCATGATCGAAGTTTCCGATCTTCTGGTAACTGTTGAGATAATATAACACGAATTAAAGTTAGCTACGTCTGTCGTCGGATTGCATGACTGATGCTTACTTCACGTTGGAATGTTACATCAAACAACATTCATTGGCGCGTTAGAATGTGCCTGTCGAACTGCCGCCAATGATTTCATTGCCTTGAATGCATCACTCTTCCGGATTCTGAGGCCGGTTTCAGATCTCTTTTCACTCTTCCATCTCCACGCTACACTGATAATGTTTTGTCACCCAGGTGACAACTCTTTCTCGACTCGCCAATTTTTGTTCCATGCGTTTTCGTATAACTTGGACACATTGGTGTGTTTGCCTTGTGGCCTCCAATACTGAACAAAAATTCGATCCGATTCCTTTGATTTTTCAATCACACGCCCTATCCAAAAAATCACTCCCCTTTCGACGCTCTCGTCCGGTGCCCGTAACACAACAAAATAGCCCACATCGACGTTTTTGGCCGGGTTAAATTCTGGTTTAGGGGCATCGCTCTTAAACCCTACAAAACAAGGTTTCCTTGGTGGGGATTCTACAGTTGGAATCGATCTCGTATCTTTGGCGGTGTCTGTCATCGGTGATGGTCAGAATGGGGTTGACAATGCGACAGTCTCATCATGTTTGGATTGTTCCATGTTTTTTAATATTTGTAATTGACATTCCCAATACTGTAGCCGACTTTCTTTCAGGTCTCGTTTTCACTGTTCTTGTGTCTCCCATTCCGGTCGCTTCTCCGTTCATTCATCCACGAGGGCATCTACACCTTGCAAGCGTTTGACTAAATCCCCACTTTCCAATGTAACCTTTAGGCTACGCAGTTCAAATGGCATGGACGACCCTGCCCATCTCCCCTGCTCATCTCTTTTGAACCAATAAATGGGTTTGCCTTCAGGCAACCACTGATTACTGGTGCAATACTCTTTGTACACCATTGCAGGGTTGTCACCGTCCATATAGAACTTGAAGAGGTGCGGGGTGGAATGTCCACCAATTCGTTTGTTCATAAACCCTCTCACAACATTTTTCCAATCGGCCATCTCAGTTACAAATGTGCAGTCTACCTGTTCCTTCGTTGAATTTCTAAGTACTTTGAATAATTCTTCCATCGTGTAGGCGTCTGAACCTGCTAGCTTCCTTGCGAACAAGCTAAACTTCGCATCGATGTCCATATGTATGTGACCCACTATCATAAATCTCATTTCCACTACCTCAAAAATATGAAATTTCACCAACAGCGCCAGGAACGCAAATACATATTTGTTCTTATTCTGACCCCCAAAGTTATCAGTTTGGAGTCTGAGAACTGGAGGCAACCCTCCTAGTTGGGTCTGTACGTCTCTTAAGACCTTTGCGACCGATGATACGATCGAGTCAGCGCCGTGTGAGAAAATAGGAAACCATGTGTGAACGATAATGTGCGGACTCCTCCCATGTGCCAAAATACCGGTGAGGTTTGTTTTCATCATTGTGCGATTGTCCATCGCCTTTGATGTCTTGTTGTGAGCAGTGTGAGGAATCACCGTTTTTGCTTGGTCCATCCCATCAATTATAATTCACAAGCTTTTGTTCCTCATGAACTTAGACTCTGCCGACCATATTTGATATAATTCGCGATGTGCTTTCTGCAATGACCTGTGGTGATTGAGTTTTGCAACGAGACCTCATCTAACGTCTGGCATGACACCTTCGATAAGGTCTGTTTGTTTGGTGCAGTAATTGCATCTAGCATAGTCGGTTGACCTTGCCAGGTGAACATGCCAGAAGAAATCACGCCACATCTTTTCGAATACCTGCGAAGAGCAGCAGTCTATGTCATGTTTCTGTAACCGTCTTTTGATGCTTTCATACACGTCTGTTTTGGTAACATACATTGGAGGCAGTCTGATGTGCGGCCTAACTTCGTAGTCCTTGTTCACGTTTGTCTGGTCAGGCATTGCATCGGCCTCCTCCATGATCAAAGTCTGGAATGTCTGGAAAGTCATTGCATGAGCTGCTGATGTGGTGGAGTGCCCTTTTCTTCCATGAATCGGCAACACCGTACCGCTCTCATGCAAATCATGGTAGAACAAGTACGTGTTTCTGGTGAAGCCGATTATGTAGCGCCATGCCTGAATACAAACCCTGTGTTTTTTCACAACAGGTTTGACCACCTTCTTTTCATCTTTGATGCAAGTAAAACTGTTTAGTTGTCTCATCCACCACTTCCTCCTTTCTTCGGGGCTCAACGATCTATATTTCATTTTCGCCTTGTACACCTCTTCCGCTGTCATTCTAGAACAACACTGCAATTTTCTGCTGCACATCTTTTTCAGCACAGTTGTGCATTCTTCTGTGGTGCATTTCTCCAACAAATCTGCATCTCGTATGTCGCTTTTTCGCTTGCGCTTCACGTACGTGTATTTCCTCTTCCCCGTGCCCGACCCCAACTCCGTCAGAAAGGATGGTGGCTCACTGGCACATTGTTGTGTCGTCAGGTCTTCGCTCTCATCGGAAGGTTCATCCGGTGGAAAAGATGCGTTGTTTCCACTGTTGTCCTCATCCGAATTGCAGCGAACGGATGAGTCTTCGTCACAGCAGGTGTCTGGAGGCGGCAAACGCTTTGTTGGTGCCTTACATGGAGGAGGAACGGATCGGTCATGCTTGACTGACTTGATCAAATCCTCCAGTCTCAACCTTCGGACAACAGTGCGGGACGGGTGACTCTCATATTGAGGAACTGTTTTTCTCTTCCTAGGAGCACGAATTGAACGTGGCGAGGAGTTACCGTTTCGGCGAAGCTTCCCCAATGTTGCTCTCTGAACTGAAGAGTGGTTGTTGAGGCGATGGAGTTCCTCTTTATGCATTGGACGACTGTGACGGATGTGGGCAACTCCCCTTCTCACTGTTGACGTTCGACGTGTGCATGGTGTTTGCAACGTATTCGAAGACATTGTTAACGGATAATTTCACTATCGCGGGGACCTCCGAACACTCAGACCACAAAAAAACAAAATGATCCTCATCACGCCACCAAGGTCTTACGGTATGCCGAGCTGAATGCACCAGTACACTTGGCGGCAGGGGCAAAGGATGTCGGTGCAACAACTGGTCGTTGGAGCTCTTCTCGCACCTTGGCTCGCCACCAGGAATAATAAAGGTGGAAAGCGGCAAACCATATGAGTGGCAGGCAGCTACGCTGGTTTCCCTGTTTGCGGTGGTCGATCTGTCATCCCCGAGCCTCCTCACCATGGGATGTTCCGGCGGACCGGGGGATCCGGACCATGGAATGGTCCGGAGCCCCCAAGGCGCTGGACCGTCCGATGGTCGGGATTGCCCGGTGTCAGGCGGCCACAAGTAGTGCGCCGCCTGAAAACGGCAGTTTAGGGGTTTAGGCTCAGGGTTAAGTCCGCGTTTTGACAGTGCTTTGGGATGACCAGGCAGCAAGAATTATGAGAACTCAGGGTACCCCTGATTCTGAGCGCACTGGATTTTAAGAGTGACCCTCAAAGACAGCAAGATGGATGGGTGCACTGAGCACAACTAGAGACCGTCATTTCCGGTCGCTCAAAGGACTGGGACCGTTTTGGCCTGCCACGGAAAGGGATCGCGGAAACAGACCTCGCCGCAACATTTTGACGGCATACAACCGGGGCCGAAATGAGGCCTCGGATTTTTTTCTATTTTAATATCAGGATTAGAAATTAAAGAA
>BFEA01000355.1:732891-750852 GCA_003427395.1 Chara braunii | reverse complement strand
GCTGTGTGACACCGATTGACTGTTGAAACCCCTTAGCGCGTGAATTGGCGGAATTTTAAATTGATTGCAGAAACGTACTGGTGAGCGACAGTAGAATCACCTTGTTGGTCGAAGCTGTTCAGGAGCGTGACAGGGCGCCCCTGGCTTCGATGCCCGCTGGTCGCTGAGGACCTCGGAAGCGGGCGCGGCGAGTGACAGGCGCCGTAGCCCTTGGCTTCAGCGAACAGTAGGCGCCCCCTCCCCGGGTTTCCTCACAACACCGGGGCGCAGAACCTTTCGAAGGTAGGGAGCCCAACGGCCGAACCATGCGACCGTCCGGAGTCCACGGGGCGCTGGACCGTCCCATGTTCTGGAGCCCCCTGGGCGCCGGACCATTCGACGGCCCGGTGTCCCCGGGGCGTCGGACCATTCGATGGTCC
Organism: Chara braunii; assembly: GCA_003427395.1. NCBI lineage: Eukaryota > Viridiplantae > Streptophyta > Charophyceae > Charales > Characeae > Chara > Chara braunii. Next base: position 750,433 of record BFEA01000355.1, on the reverse strand, counting down.
GGAGTCCCCGAGGCGCCGGACCATTCGACGGCCCGGCGTCCCCGGGGCGCCGGACCATTCGATGGTTCGAAGTCCCCGAGGCGCCGGACCATTCGATGGTCCGGCGTCCTCGAGGCGCCAGACCATTCGATGGTGCGGAGTCCTCGGGGCGCCGGACCATTCGATGGTCCGGAGTCCGTGAGGCGCCGGACCATTCGATGGTCCGGAGTCCGCGAGGCGCCGGACCATTCGATGGTCCGGAGTCCCCGAGGTGCCGGACCATTCGATGGTCCGGAGTCCCCGATGCGCCACACCATTCGATGTTTCAGAGTCCCCGGGCCGCCGGACCATCCCACGGTGTGGAGGCCCCGAGGAGCCGCGCCATGGAATGGTTCGGCGTCCCCGACGCACCCGACCATCCCATGGTCTCTGTTCGATCCTGAGACGCCGTACCACTCCATGGTCAGGAGCCCTTGAGGCCTCGGACCACCCATGGTCTGGACCCCCGAGGCGCCGGTCCACCCCATGGTCTGGACCCCTCGCGGCGCCGGACCCCCCCATGGTCTGAACCCCTCGAGGCGCCAGAGCACCCCATGGTCTGGAGCCCCCGACACACCGGACCAGCGGATGTATCGCCGTCCCCGAGCTGCCTGACCATCGGATGTATCACTGTCCCCGAGGCACCGGACCATCCCATGGTATGGATCTGTCGAGGCGCCGGACCACCCATGGTCTGAAGCCTCAAAGGCGCCGGACCATCCCCGTGGTGAAGAGCCCCTACGGACACCGGACCATAGGATGCTCCGGCTTCCCCGAGGCGCCCGACCATCACTTGGATTCTTGCTCCGCGACTCCTCCGTGGCTCCAGAATATAGGAGGCCCCCGAGGCCTTGGACCATACCATGGTCCGGAACCCGTGAGGCGCCTGACCATTCCATGCTTCGGCACAAACTATGAAATATACATTTTTTGTGTTTGCTAGTTTTAATCAGCATTGTTTTTTCCGATACGTTGTTACAATTTTGTTTTCCCTTTATTATTATTATTTTTTCTTTTTTCTTTTTTCTTTTTTCTAGGAATGAAAGAAATGGGGGAAAAAAAACCCACGTACACACGCAGTAGGGGAGTGTTATATCATAACCTGGGAAGGAGCCCCATGTCCCATATAAATAAACATAACTGTCTGAAAGGCGATCAATGCATCATTAGCTCAAATTTCTAGAAGGGGCCCGCTGACAGAGGAACATTTATGAAAATTAACGAATATATATAACCCTTCCTTTTTTCAAGAAGAGGCCCGCTGACAGAGGAACATTTATGAACATTAGCTCAAATTTCGAGAAGGGGCCCGCTGACAGAGGAAGATTTATGAAAATTTCGAGAAGGCTCTGCGACTCCCATTTTTGTTCACCACACTGCTGTTTCATTTGACTACCAGCGATCCTCTCACCTTCACACCAGTCCGCCTTTTCGACCTTCCACTATATCATAACCCTTCCTTTGTCCTTGCCATGTACATAACAAGGCTGTCTCGGAGGACGAAAAAAACAAACAAACATAAGAGGTCACGAAAGACACGACAACAATACACATGTACTGGGGCATACCACACGGCTCCCACCTACGTAGTACACACTGCAGAATGTATGCCCTGTACCCCGACACCACATGCTTCCTAGCATGGTTGAAATCAATCAGACTATGGAAATGTTTGACAATGTTTCAGGATTCAAGTGGACCTCCGCGAGGAGCAAAAGCCATACAACGCGTTCATTGAATATGAGGCACTGCGGTTCGTCGACGGTCACATTTTTTTTTAACACTGAAATGTATTTCATGTGAACGAACCCTCCAGTCCCTGCCAACGATTTCCGTATTGCATCACGGATACACGTCACTTCTTCACCACCTCTTGCCAAACGTCGATATCCTCGACTTGACCGGCTAACACTATATCCATCCTACCGTTCGGACATTCGCGTTGCACTAAACATATGCCCTTCTTTTGAAAACTCAACTCGTTGCGCGAGACATATACAACTGCGTCGTTTAAAGTGAGATTAGAATTCCCCACTCCATGATGCAAGCGAATTTACAGTCATTAGCCTATGGACGGTCTCGCATTACGCTCTCCCAATAACTATCGTTCCACACAGTAACTATCGTTCTACGTGTTGAGATGCTCATCAACGAAAGGGGCAATAGTCATCCATGAATCTCATTCGAAGTCCTGCGTTAACATCGGATTTCCATGTTTCCCCCAAATCGCCGTATCGACATTGCGCAGGGGTGAAACGGGTGTGCTCGGTGCAGGAGCCATATCGCACGTCACACATCGTTTCTTGTGCACGTTGTTGTTCCTGTGTGGCCGAATACCACACAGGAACAATCCCTCACGGTAGGACCCGCCAAAATGCAGATAACTTTGTTCCGAGGCCATATGACAGTCAACTTTGTTCCGACGAGTAACATACTTACCGGGGTATCGAATATCGGCGTATCGACTACACAAAACATATATATTTCTATCATGAGAAACATACTTGTTGCTATACCTGAGCTAACCCGCGAACGTACTTTGTGGACTGACAAACTGTTTGTATACCAATGTGTCCATCAGTCGACATAACTTACGTTACAGTACCACATCAACGCAATGCAACATTCCTAATATACACCCGTAAGCACGAGCAGTTCAACTCGCCAAACTGCACCGTGACCCGTTCACCTACTGTTAAGTTGAAAGCAAACGTTGTCTTTTACTGAACCCGTACAAAGCAAACAGCGACGAATCATAAGTAAGGCGGAGGGGGTCTTTGTATTTTCCCTTTTTCGAGAATGGGGAGATGTATTTCATGTGAACAAACGTCCCGTTTCTAGCCAAGTACTTCCCCATTGCATCTCTGATGCGCGCAATGTGAGCCTCAACCTCTAACTTCTGGTCGCCTTCTGATACTCTCACGTGCTGCATGAAATCGGACTTGCCCTCCCTACCTAAGCACTTGAGAAGCAAGAGGCAACCTTTAGTAAGATGTAAACTATTGTGGGTCGCAAAAACGACGGCGTCTGTCAAAGTTCTTGCATTGTTCGTGGAGGCCACACATAAAATCCTGCTGACAGGCAGGTTTCCTATTTTCACATGGACACAACCGTAGGAAATCACACTGGATGAATTCTTACAGCTAGGCAAAGGATAGTCGCTCAAGAAGTCGCAGAACCTTGCGCATGTCAGCAACTCGAATTGCTTAATCGGGGACCAGGTCCTGGGCGAGGTTGTGATGCACTTATACTGCAGAAAGTGGAAGTTGCCATCGGACGCCACAAAGGCGAATGTCTTTTGCGGCAACAAATCCGAAGGCAGCAATTATATCATTTTTCTCCACTCAAACATGTTAGCAAAGTGATACTCGTTTGTCCATGGACATAAGGACATTGCAGACTCCCAATCCTCTTCACACCAATAATGAATAGGGCGATCAGTCCATGGCATGACGCCCATCCACGGATCCATCTCAAAATCTTCTTGAGTGCCGACGATGATCCACATCCGCTCCCTTGTTCCGCGGATGGAAAAAGTTCGTGGCATTAGCGGGAACGCATCTCTGACCGAGTCGTCCTCCTGGCGGAGATGATCGGCGTTGTTGGTGCGAATACCCTTACAAGGCTATTCGCCCTGTTTTTTTTCAAGCGACAGAAAATAGTTTTGGTTTAAAGTTTAACTATACCGTGCTAGGCGCGGCTGTGTCCGTGATTACGTTGACTGGATGGTTGACTAGAGTAAAGCGTGCGTGTGCGCGTGATTCTTTTTGTTGTTGATTATAAAACCGGCGCAGACGTCGGTCGTTTTATGTAACAATATTATTAATGTTTGTTTATTTTTGATTAAGCAGGATTTAGGGATATTTTCCCTTGCATGGTACGTTTGACCGAGGCGAGCGTGCGAGCAAGGATGACGGCGACGACGGCAACGACGGCGATAGAGTGACTGCGGTAGGTCTAGGCACGCGAAGTGGCGAGAGTGGCGGCCGTGGCACAGCTTGGTAAGCCGGCGCAAACGCTGGGCGGTCGCGTGCACGGTTGTAGGCGGAGGTGAGGCTCAAGCCAATTTCCCTGGCCGTGAGTGCAGCGCCGCGCCACCTTATATGACACTTTGTGGATATTGGTCTCAGGCTTGGGCTTAGCCCTATAGGTTCCGACATCGGACTACTGCTACGAAGGTTCGGGGATCGAGGCCGGCTAGTGTCCACGCCACGGCAGCGGAGCGTTGAGGAGAAAGCCGATGGGGTTGAGGGCCTTGGGGCTATCCCCCTCGGTTTTGTTAGTGGCGGCGTCCGATCGGTGGTGGCGTTTTCTAAATAGTTTTATTCTAGTGTCGTATTTTTTTTTTTTATATATATATACCCCGGCGGGGCATTGATTTGGACGGGACGCCGGATCTAATGGTCGCCGCGGCAGTCGAGGACCTTGAGTGCGCGGCTTTTAAGGTTGGCCTGCGGGTTCTCGCGCGCTTGGGGTGCCGGCGGCATTCCTGTATCCTAATTATTTTTGTGCGTCGGCCGAGGAGCACCGTCCGTCCCCACGCGGTCCGCCCACGGGCTTTTCTTCCACTTCGGTCTTCAAAGTTCTCATTGGAATTACCGCCGAAGGTCGTACGGGGCCCGCCTCACTAAGGCCCACGTATAGGCGTTACAGCGGGCCGTGGGTCCACGACCAACTGACTGAACGGGAGTTTGTCCGTTGGGGGTCCGAGGTGGTGGTGGACACCGTCAGAGCGAAGCGGGGCAAAAAAGGGTTGTGGCAGGCCGCCCACGGACCATAGGTTGAAGAAACCGGCAGCCGGGGCGAGTAGAAAGCTTGGCGGGGAGAGCCTGGACGGCGGAGTCGGTGGTGCTGCGTTATGCAACAGCCAGCGGGCCAGGTAGCGAACAGGGGACTACGTAGAAGAACAGAATGAACCCGGACGGGGGCCGTGCCGGGTGCATTCGGGGGTGAAGGCAACGAGGAGGTGGTAGCGTCGACCTCAGTCCGACGGGCCCTAATGCAGCGAGGCGCAGCAGCGGGCCGAGCGGCGCAGCAGTGGCGCAGACAGGAGGCACACCGTCTAGTGGACTATAGGGGCGAAAGACTTATCGAACCGTCTAGTAGCTGGTACCCTTCGAAGTTTCCCTCAAGATTGCTGGAGTTGTTGAACGTCGGACTTGGGTATAGAGGCGAAAGACTAGTCGAACCGGCTAGTAGTCGGCCCCTCTGAGGTTCCTCTCAGGATAGCTGGTGTGGTAAGCCAACTCGCTGACCACTACGGGGCCCGCTGCTGTCGAGAGCGGCATCCGATGTCGGAGTGGATTGGGCCACCGCGAAGACAGAGCGGAGGGCTGTGGGGAAGGAGCCGCAAAGGACTGAGAAGAGAGAGCGGGAGTGTTGAGGTAGCGAAGCAGCGGGCATCGAGCACTTAGGCGATGAAGAGAGAAGGGAGGTAGGTAGCGGCAGAGGCGACGGCCACAAAGCGGAGTAGCCAAGGATGTGTGTGGACCCGGACCGGTTTCTGTGCCGGGTGTGTACGAGAGAGGGAAGCCGACGGGATGGCAGGAACGGGCGAATGCACCTGGACGGGCGTTCGCGCCAGGTACTGGCGCTGCAAGGCTGAGGCAGCGAGATGAGGTAGGCGAGTGGGAGAAAGTTGGGCTATGTACAGTCGGGCGAGGGAGGATAGCAACGGGCGGAAGACCGGTGCGACGCAGACAAGGGGGAAAACGGGGGAGTGAACCTGGCGCGATTCCGCACCAGGTACGGGCAGCAAGCGAGATGGCAACAACTGGCCATGGCGGGGCAAAAACTAGCGTGATTGCCTATTCCTTTGTGAAATCGGGCGGGGGTAGATGCCAGCTGGGGGTTTTAGAGGGAGGCGACTTCGAGTATGAAGTCAGATCGGTAGGAGAGTTAGTAAATTAGGAGTTAGTTGAGGAACGGACTGCGCGGGCTATGGCGGGAGAGGCAGAGGAAGAAGAAGGGGGAAGTAGGAGAATGAGTAACTCGCCCGCTTCCAACGAAATCGGGCGGCTTAAGACTCGATTCTGGGGTTTTTGGACCCCACGAATCGATCTACGAGGTAAGATTTGGGTAAAAGTTAGTAGAAATCGAGTTACTAGAGAAAACGTTTGCGCCGAGATGGTAGAGTGAAGGGAGGGTTGAGAAGACGAAGGGAAGAAAAACGGGTTTTCCCACTCATTGATGGGCAGAATCGAGCGGGGGAAGGAGTTGAGCTGGGGTTCTTAGATCGAGCGAACCCCGTGGCAAGGCCAGATTCGAGAGCCGGTTCGTGGATTTGTCGGGGTAGCATTCCGGGGCTGCGCTCGTTCGTGTTGGTTCTTGCGACTGAACCTGGCCGTAAGCGGTGGCCAGCTACTTGAGAGGTGGGGAGGGAGTGAATGGAAGCTAGGTAAGAGCTTCGATGTCCGGCGAATCCGATAGTAACAGTGGAGCTGGAGTGTAGTGATTGGTTCCAGTTGCGAAGGAGATGAGGGTTGTGCCCAACTAGGAAGGTCGTTTTAAGGTGGTGTGAATCGTCTGGTGTTTCGGGRAAGACTCATCCCCTATAGCGACRAACTGCAGCGGTCCGGGCTTGTGCAGAGATTCATTCTGAACGTGTCCACTCCAATGTTTCGGGAAATCGACGACTATGGGACAGGCCACGAAGGATAGGGAGGAACTTACCTTGGGGGTTGTGTGGGCCTGTAAGTAACCGTGGTACACGGCCACCTCGTACGTTGCGGGCTCCTTTAGCTGCTCTGCAGGCCCAARCATTTGTAGTGCTCCCCACTAGGATTGACTGAGTAGCGGGACTCTGGTTGCAGCAAGGTGGCAAGGCTTGTTCGTCGGGGACATCGGCGCAGTCGAGGGCTGGTGCTGAGGCGGAGGCATTTGCATGAGGCTGTTGAGCCTGTCRCATGCATGATGCTGCAATATGACATATTGTAATGCTGCTGGAATTGCACARCTCGTTGCGCGGCCTCCCACTACTGCGAAATCGCCGCGTTTGGCTGCGTGTAGCGTATGCCCTATCTGGATGAGCCCTCCTAGGTTGTGTAGGGGCTAGCTGGTCAGAGGTATCGACGCCGGGGTCCATTGGGAGTGGTCAGACTCGGCACGGGGGGGCTTGGCGTTGTGATAGGAGGGACTGTTTCAGCAGCTTGGCTTTGGGTTGATTGACAGCTGCGTGTTTCGGCCATCCTTGCGGGGCCCTCAAGCGAATCCAGATATCAAGGCCCTCTCACGCGAGTCTGAGAGCATCATTCTTGGACCTGAGAGACTCAAACTATTCTTTTCCTTTTCTTACTCTAAGTCTAGTCAAGTGGTTCTGAGAGGAAGGCGGCAGGGGGGATTGCAACCCGTAGGTCCGCGTCAAGACTCTTTGGGGAGTCCACGCACCGATTGCGGGAGCCCTGCCGGGACTCAGGAGGAGTTCTGGAGGCAGGGAATCGTCAGGTAAACCATTTCCATCTATACGACCTACTACCACCCATGTTTGTTTATTCCCCTGCAGTATGACTGTTGTATGCATGCGGTTGTCCCTATGGTTTTTCTTTTTCTTCAGGACCAAATCAGACTGAATGGAAGGAATGTGTGAAAGTGAAGATTAAGTTTCTCTTTTGTTTTGAATGAAAGCAGACTAAGGTTTGAATTGGGGGAAGGTGGGAGGAAGATAGTTTTGCATGCGTTTGGAAGGGTTTACCGAAGCCTGATCATTGTTTCCACTGTGAATGGCTCAGGGCTATGTTTATTTGGCTGTTTTCTGAAGGACCAGGCATTATTTCTACTGTGAATTGCCTGATTGCTATGTTTATCTAGCTGTTTTTTGGAGAACCAGGCATTGTTTCTACTATGAATGGTCTGTTTACTCTGGTTAACTCAGGGGGTTTGCCTGATTGAAGGGGTTTAAATTCTTGTTTTATTTTGAGGGAGGATTTCTGGTTAAAGGCTAAACACTGTTTCTATTGTATATGGTTTAGCCTGAAAACCTTGCACGTGAACTAAACTAAGTATAAAGGAAAGTAATTTATGTATATTTGCATGTGAACTGACAGTTGGACATGGTTTCTACTGTGAAGGGCCCAGCGCTAAGTCATATCGTTAAGAAGAAAAAGGAAAAAATATAAGGTATAAATGAAAGTAACCAGGGCAAGCTGAACATTGTTTCTACTGTGAATGGTTCAGTGTCCTGCCCATATTTGTCTTTTTTTGAAGACAAAGTCGAAAAAATTATTAAATTTTGGTTATTAAACAGTTCAGGGCAGCTAGACATTGTTTCTACTGTGAATGACCTAGTCATATACCCAAAAGAAGAGAGAAGTAGTTGTGCAACCTGTTCGTGTATACCTTAAAGACAAGGTGGGCATTGTTTCTATAGTGAATGGTCCAACTCTATGTCTTATGTAAGAGGGATATAAGAGTTCAAGGACTTAAAAAGATTCACGACCTATCTATATGGAATGGACTTGGGCTGGTGAGAGTACATACCTTTGTGGTTTGGCTTGCATTGACTGAGTAAGGTCACTACTTAGTCTGAGTTTCAGGTTGATAGGTAGTTTCTTTAATTGCTCACCACGTGTTAGAGTCATAGGAGTTAGTGTCAATTCCTGAATTTTCTGTGATAGTTTTTTTTTTACTTAGGTCGATTCTTGCATTTTCTGGGATCATTTTTTTACTTAGCTTTGTATAAATCTTGGCAAGCTTCTTTTTCTACGGGAAGCGCTGCCGAAATTTCTACAAATCCAAGGAATTAGTCAATTTTTGACTTGCCAAAGTTCGATTTGTCTTCTCTTGTATCTGACTTAGTTAAAATCTGGGAAGTCTTTTTTTCTAAAGGGAGTGCTGCCCAAATTTTTGCTAATTCAGGGAGTTAGACAAAATTGGACTTTGAGAAGTCAAAGTTATTCTTAAAATATGGACTTAGCTTTGTACAAATTTTGGAAAAGCACTTTTCTAAAGGGAGTGCTGCCGAAATTTCTGCAAAACTAAGGAATTAATTAAATTTGGTCTAAGATTGAACTCAAGTTTTTTTTTGAGTTTATATCTGACTTAATATAAATCTGGGAAGTCTCCCTTTCTAAAGGGAATGCTGCCCAAATTTCTACTAATTAAGGGAGTTAGGCAAAATTTTACTTTCCAGAGTTAAAGATTATTTCTGTTTTCATAACTTATATAAATTCTGGAAAGACACTTTTCCTACGGGAAGCGCTGCCGAAATTTTCTTTGTTTAAGAGAGATCGATTATATTTTGACAGGTGGCGATTCTGGTAGTCCGCTCTAAATGGGGGAGATCTTGCCATGAGTCTACCTTTCTTTGAGCACTTGCTTAGAGGTAGGCTTAGATATAATTAAGCAGGATAATTTTGGTAAAATCATGATATAGAGATTGTTCTCTATGGACTTATAGGTTTAGCCTGGGGCATTGACCTGTCATGTGTTACAGGTCCTCTTGATCGTTTGGTTTAAGTTCAGGACTAGATTCATTCTGATCCCTTGAGGATCACCTTCTGTTATCACAGATAACAGGTCGGTTGCCGATTTGTCGGCTTACGATTCAACTCCAATTCACTTCTGTCACTCAACCTAAAGGTTTTTGCCTTGTGATTGAACTGTTTTGTTGTGTTTTCACCCGGACTTTATTGAATGGTCATCCAACGAAAGTACTGGGTACTTATTTGAGAGTTGCACGAGTTGAGGCTTGTATGGCTAAAGCGAGGGGTATGAGTGCAAGGAATGGTTGAAGTTGACCCCGTGTAGTGCATGAACTTTTGATCGAATCTTTGATGTGATTGCAGGTGCATTTTTGGATCGGGCTCTTGACGTGATTGTTTGCGATTACATGTATGTATGGTTGAGAGGAGCCTCACTGTGACTGTGAGAAGTGATCGTCCTATATAATTAACCCTCATATGCTTACAAGTATCCTGGGTATTTCACAACCCTACTGCATTTGTACATAGGGGTTATCCAGACTTCGTCCTTGAGAGAAAAGGGCAACTCTTTTTTAATCCTTTGCTTGTTAGAGCTTTCATGGTTGGACGTTACAGTCCGTGGTTGTCGTCAAAGTCAAACCCCTTAACTTTTGCCCAGGCCTAGAGTGGGACTCATCTCCAAGGCAGTAAGAAGCGACTGCCACCACAGGTATGGACCTGTGTACCACCCACTGTGCACAGAGTGCAGAAGAGGGTGTGTGGTCTCCAACCGTGCATAGCGGTTGTCCAGCGTCGAGAGATTAACCCTCAGGGCGCGTGTCAGCCGACACTTGAGTGTCCAATGCGACCCTCGAGGTTAACGAGGACCGCGTGAGTATGGGTACTACATAATACGCCATCATTGCGACTGCTTGCGTGCGATTGCATTGCAAGTCGATATGAGTTAGCCCTGTGTCGGCGCTATTTTATACTAAGTCTCGCGCGCGACGCCTATCCGATTTCCGCATTGGAAAGTTATAGGTGGGTTACCGAGGGGCTAGGAGCGTTGTCACGTTGTTTGTGTTGTGTCGTTTCGTATGTGTGCGTGTGTGTGTTCTATTTTTGTGTTCGTAAAAGTGGTGTGTGTGTGGTGTGTGGGATGCGTCCTAGTCGACCGACGTCGAGCCGCGCTTGGGACTTCAGCCCCCCAAGATGTCGATTTGCGTATGGGTTCGATAGAGGCGTATTACCGCGCGTACCCCCTATGCTACAGCGAACGAGAAACGCCCTCGGCTGGTCGACCTCTGCGATTGCAACTGATTAGGTTTCGTACTGTGGACTGGTAGCTCGGCGGGGATACGCCCACCGAAGGGAGGTGACAGCTCCCGTAAGGTGGAGGTAAGACGTGCCTCGCGCAGGTCCTATCGTATCGTAAGGACTCGCGAGAGGTATGGCTGACGCACTCGGCCGGAGCGGCTTGCGGAAGCTCCACATGTATATCTGCGACGAAGGATTTACACCAACTCCTGTGTGACGCGGCCGGGAGGGTCCCGCGCTGCCCTGGTGCGGTGCCGGACCGATGCGCCCGACAGCTGACGCCGTTGCTGGGGATAACGGTTGCCTACTGTTGTCCCTGGTGGAACGACATCCGGGTATGGGAATGTGAGCAATTCGCAAAGTGAGAAGTCTTTGAGTTTTATGGTTAGGCGATGTGGTTTTGATTGATGCGACCTGATTTTGGGTTAATGTGGTATGAGTGACACGAAGGTGATAAGTGTTTCGATTCTGTGTTCACCTGCTTTGACTGGCATGATGGTATTTGGGATAGGTAACCCTCTTGATTCGATAGTTGGCAGCCCTGGGCAGTGCTTCGTGTACTTGGCGTGGTTAAGGTTAAGCATGGCTATTGTGAGAGTTAACCTTATGACGTACCCTTTTCTGACTGCCATAAGAGTCGACTGAGTGATTGGGAAAGCATCGTAATGCGGTTGCATTAGGAGGGTGTTAAGGATGGGTGAGATGATAAGTCCTCTGTCAAGAGTTGAAGGTATAGATCCTCTACTAGATGGCAGGTTAGAAATCGTTTGTGCGCTTCGAGGAGAAGTAGGCTAAGGAAAACTGAAAGATACTACGTGCGTAAGACTTAGATGTTTGAGTCTGGATTCTAGGCGGTTGCTCTGCTACTGGACGTAGTAAGCCGGGGTAATACCTCCTTTACGTAAAGAACACCTAATCCTAGAGGGAGTTGGAATTGCAATGGAAGAACTAACACTAAGACTATTTTGCTCACCTGTAGTGGAGCGGTGGGTGGTAATTGATGGTGAATGGCCTAGGTTATGTCTAAGAGTAAGGGTATATTTTTGTAGTAGATATCATATGTTATGTCTAAGTATGTGAGGATACGTGGCTGAGTAGATATCCTGTTTAGGGTATTTCGTGTGGGGTACTTTATCGGGATTATATTTAGGATCTTATCAGTCTGTAAAAGTTTATATGAATGTCTCCAGTCCAGCACTTGTCTCATGGCTGGCCATTGAGGCTGTATGGCTGGGTCGCTCTTCCCAGAGGAGCAGGGATAGTCAGTCTAATAACGGAAGGCGCATGCTGGACGTTTGTCTTTGATGGGCAGAACCCAAACAAAGCAAAGGCAACTGAGGATGCCTTATGCACGGGAAGACCCGCGTATGCTCGGGTCGGTTAAGAAAGAGGGAGGACTCGAGGTGTCTTTACCCAGGCGGGTAAGAGAAGGAGAGTATATTTCATCATGGTGGGGCGTGATAATGGGCACGAACATCTTTGTCTGGATCGAGTCTGGGTTCGACGATCAGCAGGAATGCGCAATTGTAAAGGTGCTCCTGTATGCCTCAGCCACCTTTTGGGTCGAGCATGGAATAGAATTGGCACTTGGGCATGGAAGCTTGCTTGCGAGGCCTCTGAGGTTAGCCGAGGCAGCTGCAGTAAAGTGGGCGAGGGAAGTGTCCCGCGACGGGGAAGAACGAGTACTAACCCCTGTAGAGGTTAAGTGCGCTGAAGAGTTCGTGCTTCCATCTGCTCCACTGTGAGTCACCCTGCCTAACTTCCTCATAGAAAAGAGCTTTGGTGGGCCAACAAGGGTAGAAGCGGCAACTGAAGCTGCTATGAGAGTGCGAGACTGGGAGTATGGACGTTATACGTGTGAACTAATATATGGTCTGTACTTAGATCCGAAGTTCCCACCCTCTAGTCAGGAGCTAAATAATACGGCCAATACAGTGGACGTATATGTCATTTCACATGATCCAAATGAGGAAATTGAAGACTGGGATGGGCTATGGGCAGCAGTGGGCCGATAGGGATTACCTCTTTCTCCACTAAATACGTTTCTTTTGACTTGGTTGGGGTCGCCTCACTACCCATTGACGTAGTTGTAAAGGTAAGCGTCAGGGTAACTAGGGGTTGAGGCCTGATTGCATGAGTAAAAGGGTAGATAACGTGATGTAAGTATTAGCAGTCAATCTTTATCTGCCTGAGCTTATGTGAATCATTGTTCGATGATCCATTGCCCGCTATGCGTATCAGGCTGCTGTCAGCATCATGGCGAAAGAATGCGGCCTCGCAAAAATCCTGCGCTGGAAGAATTTGTGTCTCATGAAGGTGCTGCAGCACGAAATGTTGCAGGAGTCAATGCCCCAGATCTGCGCATCTTGCTGTTCCAAGGAAGGAACCTGGCTAACTTTTTGCGCGACTTTCAGGATTTTTGCCTTGTGAAGAAGTGGAATAAGAAGGTGATGTTGTACATGTTCCCCTTGTTCATTTGTGAAGGACTAAGTGAGGAGGTATATGCCCTCAAGCAGAAGGCGAAGGCGTGGGATGAGTTGGAGAGTTCCTCAAGGCTAAGATTCCCAGAGGATGGAATAGAAGGCCAATGTGGAGAATGCTATGTGAAACCAGTTGTGGGTGCCCCATCGGAGGCAGAGTTGAGTGGATTGCAGAGACAAGTGGGAGCATTGGAAGAGAGGTTAGCACAATTGGAGAAGGCCAGGAGAGGCAAGCGGAAGGTTTCAGAAGGTTCCCAAAGTAAGCCGGCCGGCCAAGGTGAAACGGGAGTAGAGAAGGATGACCAGGAGTCACCCCTCTCGATAGGAGCCCCAAAGAGGCGACCGGTGCTCAGGCGAGCGACGAAGGCGATGAATTTATTGAAGTAAACAACTAAAAAAATCCGAGTTTATTTTTTTTTTGTTAATTAACCTTATCTTGTTTATAAACAGTGTAGAAGATTGATTTTTTACTGTCATTTAACCTTATAAGGTTAATCAACATTGAAAGAGAATGGAACAATTTTGGATGGTTGCTTTAACAAGACTAATGTTACAATCTGTCGACAAGCAATGGACATTCGGAACCATGAATGTTGCTTTTAACGTTGGGGTTACGTTTTCCCCAATGTTGCTTTTAATGTTGGGCTTACGTTGGGGTTACATTTTTTCGAAAGTTGCAATACGTTATGAAATGTTTGAGTATTTTGATGAACGTTTTTTCATTGTTATTGCTTCAGTTGATCGGGTTGATTCATAACTTTTTCTTAGCGATTTTTGAACTGTTTTTACATCATAGGTCGAGTAAATAGTAATGCTGAAGTTGTGATGCACAACTTGTTGAAATGTGTTGGGGACACATTTAATTTGTTGAAGAAAAAAAAAGGTGAACGTCTGTGAGCCGAGCACACCGAGAAGGGGAGGGGGGGGGGGGGGAGGGACCTTCTATGTTCATAAAGACAGTATCTCTATCCATACTAGTGGCACAAACGGTAACGCATTCCGCAGTATCAAATGCAGAAGATGTTGAAGTGAGATTGCAAAAATGTAAGTAATCTCACTACAACATCTTTTCTATTTGATACTGCAGGTACAGTCAATCCACTTGTGGCACTACTAAGGACGTTCTTATTTTACGTATCAGTATTACATCTAGTCCTATTAACACATAATGTGTCTCCTCCCCACCTCCTCGGCGTGGTAAGCTCACATGCCACTTGCAATAAGACAAGGCGTTATAACATATTGCATAATGTATTGGACATGAAGACTTTAAACCACTAGTACCTCTTAGAAAGCAAATACTTTTTATGCATTATACATCAAAACGATAATGAAATGGTAACAACTTGAAGGCAACATATATGCATGTTATGCTACATACATATAATTCAACGCAAAAAAAAATAAAAAAAAATCAGAAATCACTGTGATGAGAGTTCTCTTCCGTTTTATATGCCAATAGAAAGTCGATAAATTACAACATACATGTGTGTTTCTTATGTCTTTCAATGTTAAAAAAAACTATGAATACTGAGATTTTTGTTGCTCTCTCTCTCTCTCTCTCTCTCTCTCTCTCTCTCTCTCTCTCTCTCTCTCTCTCTCTCTCTATCTATCTATCTATCTATCTATCTATCTATCTATCTATCTATCTATCTATCTATCTATCTATCTATCTATCTATCTATCTATCTATCTCTCTCTCTATCTATCTATCTATCTATCTATCTATTTATCTATCTATCTATCTATCTATCTATCTATCTATCTATCTATCTATCTATCTATCTCTCTTCTTTCTCTCCCTTGCCGATCTCTCTCTCTCCCTCTTTCTTTGTACTTCCTATCCCGATTGCCCCCCTCCCCCGACTCTCTTTCTCTCTCTAATCCGGATCCCCCACCCTGCCCCCGCAAATTTTAAAAAAGGCAACTTCGTATTTTTGAATGTATCTGGTCGCTTCCGCAGCCAGGTACATACGGAGTTGCACCCCTCTTTCTCCTCTCCCTCTCTCTTTAACTCCCGATGATCGGGATCGCTACTCCCCCCCTCACCCCCCTGGACTTCTCTCAAATCACCCTCCCCTCAACTGTCTTCTAAGTCGCCCCCCCCCTTATCTCCTACTCCCCTCACGCGCGGCACTGCGAGGGTACAAGGCGGGGCGCAGCATGACAGCGGGCCGACGCGTGGGAGCAGGGTGCAACGCGGGAGCGTGGCGGAGCACAGGAGTGGGGCGCAACGCGGGAGTGGGGCGAAGCGCGGGAGCGGGGCACAACGCGGGAGCGGGGCGGAGCGCGGGAGCGGGCCGAAGCGCGCTATGGCAGCACGCACGCTGCTCAAGCACGGGCGCGCGCGGTGAACCAGCTCTCTCTCTCTCTCTGTCTCTCTCTCTCTCTCTTCTTGGTGACGACGACGACGGCGACGATGACGTGGCAGCGGGAACCATCTCTCTCTCTCTCTCTCTCTCTCTCTCTCTCTCTCTCTCTCTCTCTCTCTTCGGGCGTCGGAAACTTCGGCTATGCCAAAAGAAGAAGAAGAAGAAGAAGAAGAAGAAGAAGAAGAAGAAGAAGAAGAAGAAGAAGAAGAAGAAGAAGAAGAAGAAGAAGAGGAAGAAGGGGGGAGGAAGAAGAAGAAGAAGAAGAAGAAGAAGNCTCTCTCTTGCACATGCACACTCGCATACACTCACACAGACACACATACACACACATAGATACACACTCTCACATACGCATGATGGCCGTCGAAGAGGTGGTCATGCTATCGGTCTAATTATGGCTCAAGTAACACAGACGTGCTACCACCTCTTTGATAGACTCTCTCTCTCTCTCTCTCTCTCTCTCTCTCTCTCTCTCTCTGCACCAGTGTGCGTTTGGCTCTAGAGTCTTCACATCAGCCACCACATTTGAAATTTTGTTTTCTCTACTCGGTTCACTCTGAACAAATATCACAGTTGTACATATGACTTCGTACTTCCTATGCGCAATAACTTAACATTCTACCTACTCACAACCTTCGTCCGCTCTCTTGCTTGTGGGAGACTGAAGGGCAAAAGAGATATCATCATCACGAGTATCTTGTTCTTGCAAATGAATGGTGTTTTGCCCTTCTTGTGCGTCATCGCCACCAGACTTGTTATGCATATCATCGATATCGACATTTAGAACATCGTAGGTGTCAAATATACTTAGAAACTTATTATCATCTTTCATTCTCAACACTTGATTTTTTCCCTTACGTCCCAAAAAGTCTTGTCTTTCCTTAATTCCTCTCGCTATCTCTACAGCTCGCTTCTCTCTATCTAAAGGAATCCCATTGATAGAAACCTTGCCGACTCTTGTCTTATGTGTCGTGATGATGGCCTCCTCGATCCGCCTCATCTGTTGTGTAGCTTGAGCAGTTCGTGCTGGATGACTCTTGTTGTTCATGTGGCAGTCGAACACCATATGAGCAAAAACCAGTTGTTGAAGTGTGCAACCTCTTCGCTTCAGTTCCTTGTAGTCTCTGTACAGTACCTCGTCAATTACGCTCTTGAACTTTTCTGCACCCCATAACTCACTAGCTTTCACTCTCAAAGAAGAGTCTTACATCATTTTCTTCCTCATCTCGTCCCGTTTCATCTTTCGATGATCTACTGAACTGCCACACGGATACGAAAGTCCCAGACCACTCCAAAACCCTTGAACAATGTCATAAGCAATCTCGCCTCTGACGTTCGTCAGCTCTCTCGAACCCATACCAGTAATTGCCGTCATTCCTTTCGATTTAACCACTCGATCAACTGCGCGTCGAACGTCTGCACGAAGCGTCCCGACGAATTCTAAGAATGCATCAACGAAAGCAGATGGCGACGGGTACATTTTCGCGTTTCCCGCATGTGTGAAACAAAAAATCTTCGCCATACAGCGAAACAATCGTTTCATCATCTTCATATCGGAATCGATGTTTTGCACATCTTCGCCTTCAAACTTCTCACTATCACTCGTTGCCTTCAAGCCACGTGTTTGTTGTTCACATTATACTGCACAACATATAAATACAAAATATAACCCTGTATTAATACTACTTTTCACATACTAAGTCTTTTTCAATTTCAATGTTACAATATATATATATATATATATATATATATATATATATATATATATATATATAAGACAACGATTTAAAGAACAAGGCCGACCATTATTTATATTTTTCATGCACAATAGAAATCATCGAATAATGTCCATTACCTATTTTTTGTCCTTCCCAGCCGATCTCTCTCTCTCTCTCTCTTTCTCTCTCTCTCTCTCTCTCTCTCTCTCTCTCTCTCTCTCTCTCTCTCTCTCTCTCTC
>BFEA01000355.1:711423-725888 GCA_003427395.1 Chara braunii | reverse complement strand
GAAGAAGAAGAAGAAGAGGAAGAAGGGGGGAGGAAGAAGAAGAAGAAGAAGAAGAAGAAGAAGAAGAAGAAGAAGAAGAAGAAGAAGAAAAAGTAGAAAGGGAAGAAGAAGGAGAAGAAGAAGGAGGAGGAGGAGGAGAAGAAGAAGAAGAAGAAGAAGAAGAAGAAGAAGAAGAAAGATACAACCACTTACCTTAATCGGTGAATGACGGGGGGGGAGGCGACGGCATGTCGTGCCCGACGTGACGAGGGGCGCAATCCGCGCTCGGTTGTTTTCCCTCACTCGTCACTGCGACGAAGTGTCGAAGTGACGAGTGCGGTTGGCTTCACACTAGGTTGCGAGGGCCAACGCTGGCCAGTTCGACTTTGGATGTTTTCCCGCCAGAATACTGGCGGCCTATCTGGGCCGCCGATCTCATCAGATTGATGACCCAGATAGGCCGCCAGTTTTTCAAGATTCTGGCGGGCCTACTAGACCCCGTTCAAGTTTTTTGGGGCCCGGGAGGCCTCCACGACCCGCAGGGAGGCCTCCCGGCCCCCAAAAAAATTCAAAATTTGCCGCGACAAGTCGGCGCAAATTCCAGCCGGGGGGGAACTGGTGTGGTCCATCGGCCGGTGTCACCGGCCCAGTTCCGGTGGGAGAAGGGCCCCCCGGTAGGACCGGCTATTTAGCCCTGTTCTAGACTTGGTTTTTTTTTTTTTTTGGCTTTGAGAAATTGAACTTGAAATGTGAAATTCAAATATTGTGGTGGATCCGACAATAACACTTTCGCGTCTGTCGGATGGCCTGCTAGAGGCATCATGAGATACATTATGATGAATGTATCCCAATACCCGTTACTTGTTCATCCTCGTGACTGTGTTCATGGACACGTTTCATCGCCATGGCACATCACTATGAAGACTTACGTGAAGGGAATCGTACCAACCCATTGTGAAGATTGAGCCCTCAAAGGGGCCTTGCCGTGATGTACTTGTTATGGGCCAAGGCCCCCAGCAAGCATCGTGCCCGCCCTAAGTGAAGGCGGCCCAGCAAATCAACGAGAGCCCTCTGTTCAAACATTTCACGAAGTGGGGTCCATACAGTTGCCGCACGCCAGTTGGTTGGAGTGCACCGAGTTCCGGATCTCTGCAAATGCAGAAGGACCAGGGTCTTTGCGAGTTGGTTAGGCCCTGGGCATATAAACGTGAGGCCGACATTGCATGTTGGAAATAGAGGCCGAAAATGCCAATGGGAAACCGGTCCACTATCTGAATCTGAACGCATACCTGGATGAAAGAGGCACAACAGTATTGCATGGGCCCCAACCATATTGGGCCTGGATACAGGTACTGGGGCCCAGGCGCAGGCTCAAGGGAGGCCGCCCACACGCAACACTGGCATATAGGCAGAAAGGGCGAGTGGGCAGGGATCTTGGCCTGTGCGAACCCCGACACCCAAAAAACCTGCAGTGTCTTGTGTCCGGACCTCTAGGCCTTGTCCGGTGGGGTGAAAAGACACTGAAAAATCACCCCGTTATTTTTCGATGGGCGACCAGGACCCGATAAACGTCCTGGGCCGCCCCATTCTTTTTTTTTTTTTATTGCCCCAGGGGCCTCCATCCAGACATAACGACCGGACACCGAACTGTCTGGAACCCGGTCCGGACGTCCGGATGGTAACCATGACGAAAACGCTATGTACAGTTGGAAAGGCTGGGGTTACGGGGAGAGTCCGATTGGCCAGAGTCCATGTAGGAAATGATGTTTCGCTCAATAGAAGAGCAGTGTCCCTTGCCGGACGGATCTTTGTTGATCACTCCCACTGTGATGACGAGAGAGAATAAGACGGAGGGAGGGAGGGAGAAGAGGGACGCAAGCTCTAGATTGGCGGCATTCATACAGGAAAGGATGTTTCGCCCACAGCAAGAGCAGTATCCCTGTCTCTTATACACATCTAGATGTGTATAATAACACACACGCACAACGCCCGTCTAAGAGGTGGTCGCGCTATGTAGCTTACCGTTCTTCAAATGTATTAAGAGTGTGACCACTTCTTCGATACCTCTCTCTCTATCTTTCTCTCTCTCTCTCTCTCACACACACACACACACGGAAAAATCATCACATTTAACACAGACGCACAACGCCCGTCTAAGAGGTGGTCGCGCTATGTAGCTTACCGTTCTTCAAATGCATTAAGAGTGTGACCACCTCTTTGATAGCTCTCTCTCTCTATCTTTCTCTCTCGTGAGAGGTTAAAGACCCCCCTCCTTCGAAAAGGTGGTCATGCTCATTTTGACAAACGCGGATTAAGTACCTCGAGAGCGCGAGTGTCTCTCTCTCTCTCTGAAATCTATTTAGTTTTGCAAACCTTATGAGCGACTTGGGCAACACTCATCGATCTACACAGACTCGACAGACAAAGTTTTGATGGAAGTACTTCGTCAAGCACAGAGGCGAGCTACGCAAACTTATAACGAATTGAGGAATCAAAACTCAATGCCGACATCCGCTAAGTTTCTCGCAGAATACCATTCATGTTTTCACGCTCCCGCTGATGCAATTGCCGACAATCTGTCGAACATGTGATATCAATGATTAGCATAACACGGTTAAACAAATTAAAAGTGTGACCACCTCTTCGACAAGTTAGTAGTATTCTATATTTTTTTGGTACACACATGCTAAGACACGTAATTGGATGACGTGCACTATTTTACAACTTATATGAGTATATCGTCATATCATATTCATAAATAAGATCCTGAAATGTATTGGTTAATTCATGCATATTATCAACGTTTCAGCAACGTTGAACTTTGTTNCACACACACACACGGAAAAATCATCACATTTAACACAGACGCACAACGCCCGTCTAAGAGGTGGTCGCGCTATGTAGCTTACCGTTCTTCAAATGCATTAAGAGTGTGACCACCTCTTTGATAGCTCTCTCTCTCTATCTTTCTCTCTCGTGAGAGGTTAAAGACCCCCCTCCTTCGAAAAGGTGGTCATGCTCATTTTGACAAACGCGGATTAAGTACCTCGAGAGCGCGAGTGTCTCTCTCTCTCTCTGAAATCTATTTAGTTTTGCAAACCTTATGAGCGACTTGGGCAACACTCATCGATCTACACAGACTCGACAGACAAAGTTTTGATGGAAGTACTTCGTCAAGCACAGAGGCGAGCTACGCAAACTTATAACGAATTGAGGAATCAAAACTCAATGCCGACATCCGCTAAGTTTCTCGCAGAATACCATTCATGTTTTCACGCTCCCGCTGATGCAATTGCCGACAATCTGTCGAACATGTGATATCAATGATTAGCATAACACGGTTAAACAAATTAAAAGTGTGACCACCTCTTCGACAAGTTAGTAGTATTCTATATTTTTTTGGTACACACATGCTAAGACACGTAATTGGATGACGTGCACTATTTTACAACTTATATGAGTATATCGTCATATCATATTCATAAATAAGATCCTGAAATGTATTGGTTAATTCATGCATATTATCAACGTTTCAGCAACGTTGAACTTTGTTCTTCTAATATTATCGATATGTAAAAAATGATGTTCGCACACTCACAGCAACGTTCAATAAATGATAATGCAAGTTGGAAACATATATTTTTGTGGCAACGTTTCTATAAACGTTGCTATTGAACATTAACGTTGTCAATATCCGAAAATCAACACAATGTTTTTTCTGTTGAAGGAGGGGTAGGAGGCTCATATGGCCCTGCCTGTTACTGCGTCGGATCCGGAGAGGGGGCTCATTAAAGGGGAAGCATCCTCAGCTACAGGTCAGGAGAGACAAAAGAATGGGTGGTGGCCAGAGCGCTGGGAAAAAGGGGTATGCGATTGTTGGGGAAAGACTGACCGTACCTCTCAAGGAAGTAAGGAAAAGGGTGCGACGGGAGAAAAAGGGGAACTTGAACCTTCTAAGTTGACAAAGGCGCAGCGGAAGGCAAGGAACCTCACTCAGGGCGGTCAAGGTACCGAAAAAGGGCAGAGCTCGCGGCAGGTGGCAATTACCCCGCGAGAGTTGGAGAGCGAGGCAAGACCAAGGGGGCCTCCTCCGATCGAGCGAGCTTTGCATGGGCAGTGGGCGCCGTGTAACCAAATGAGCTTGTGGCCGACATATAATCCTTACGTGTCCTGGACGCAAAGTAATTATATGGGCCCTTTGATGAACATTATGTCCCGTGGGCCCCCGCCAGTCCAAATCCAACCTGTCGGACCTCTGTGATCACCGATACAACAAGTTTTGCAGTACAGTATGACAGGAGGAAGGGGCCAGAGGCCAGCAGTTGGAAGGGGCCGAGGAGATGGCGGGTATGGCAACACGGGCCGTGGAGATGGTGGATGCGGCAATGGAGGTCGCGGGAATGGCAGGTAAGGCGCCGAAGGTCACGACGGGAGCCAGCGAAACCATAAGTGGAGCTCAAAGAAGAAAGGGGCATAATGGTGGTGAATGAGATGATCATTAGGGTGAGCCTGATGATCAAGAGCGCGGAGAGGGTAGATGAGACGGCTAGCGCAGAGAAAATATAGTTGGATGTAATGGGGATTCATCCTAACCTCTGAGTCGGGAAGCTTCTGTTAATCATTTGCTTTAGATCCTTAGATTCGTGGTTGGTAAAGGTTTAGTTGCATACGTATTGGTCTGGAAATTTGGAGTAGCAGACTAACCATTACGTGACCCTAATCCCGTACTAATTGTTGAAAGCCAGTTGCATATTATGTGAGTCAAGATAGACCTATACTTTGATGTGGATATGTGTATACGCTAGATCTGGGGAGGGGTTTCGCAATAATGGTCAGATAAAGTAATGTAGGTTGTAAATAGCTCAGCCACATAGGTGAAACCAAGGGGCAATGAATGAGCGGGGACTGGTTCGCCTAGACTTCAGCAGGATCGAAGTTTGTATATAGAGAATGAGCTAGATATGTGCATATCCAGGTGTCGTCATGACTAGCTTGTCCGTCTGTATATATGCAGGTTGTTGTACTGGACGAATCATTTGTTTCCTCTTTTGGTGTGATTTAGATGGTTATGTCCAGATGTGTGATATGTTGGCGCGTTGGGATAGACTTGCGGGCGTTGAATTTTTGTTTATGTTTGGACATATTCTGGGGTACTCGTGTGATAGAGATATGGGTTACTCAGCAGAGTGGGAAGCGGGGGCTGGGTACCTACACTATTTTTGAGAGAGACATTTTATCTTGGTGTACATATTGAGTTGAGACCCTATGAGGTTTGGTTTTTGTGACGATCACTATCACTCTCACGTGTGTGGTTTTATCCTGATGAATATTGACTTTGTGTGGAAGATGTGCGAATGAGCGGCATGTAAAGCTGCCTACTCCTCGGTATACTCGTGCGACCTGCCCCCGGGCAGCTGATAGGGCAGAGTATAAGGGAAGGAAGCGCAGCCTGTTTGTGAAAAGTTGTGAGGATTTTGCCGGTTGTTGATTGTTTAAGTGTGATTAGGACCCATAAGATGGTCTCTCAGTGATGTTTGTTTTATAATGAGCCGCCCTTGGATTTTGGAGAAGGGGATGTTTTGTGATGTAGTGTGTTATGATGAGACCCCCTCAAATTTTTTTGAGGAGGGGAAGCTTGGTTTTATGATGAGACCCCTCGTGATTTTTGGAAGAGGGAGTGTTTTGTTATGTGGTGAAACCCCTCGTGATTTTTGGAGGGGGTGTTTTGTTCTGAGGCGAGACCCCTCGAGATTTTTGGAAAAGGGGCTGTTTTGTTTTATGATGAGAGCGCCTTGGATTTTCGAAAAAGTGGATGTTTTTGTTGTTGGAAGTCTCACCTTCAAAGGTGAGTAAACTGATTTATGGAATGACGAGTTGTTTGCTGGGTGATAAAGTCTGACGAAAAGGGCCACATTTGTTTGGAATGTTTGAGAAAGTCGCAATGAGTGCAGAACGAGAGACGTCTTAGGACAGGTGGCTGCTGGCTCTGATCAAGTCAGGGGTCACGGTCTGGTGGACCTAGCGGTGATTTTGTTTGTGAGCGTGCGAAGGATGCCATGCCTATTGTGGAAGGGATGGTAAATGCCTTTGGACCCCTGCGTATCGCGCAGTGGGCCTGTGATTTTGTTTTGCGACGCCCTGTCTAACCACCTGTGCTAGTTCTGGGACATGTTGAAGAAAGGCCAAGCTAATGGAAAAGAAGTTAGTACCTCTAGGGCGTAACCCCATTAAATGGCTGCTAGCCAACCCAACCTGGCTGCAGGACCGCGGGGTAAGAGTTTAAGGGGAGTTGCCCACCCCAGTAAAGTTACTCCGTAGGAAGGTGATGATTGAGAATTTTTGGGGGAATCCTGATTGAATGCCTATCAGGAGAAAACCTATCGTTGTGTAACCAACGAGAGGTACTGTCGTTAAATAACAATGCGGTGGGCCGTAGTCCTGGCTCGATCAGCCAGGCTATGGTTGGCCAATGTGGAGACCTAGCCTTTCTGTACTAGACTGCAGAAAGAACTGAGTGAATATTAAATAGACATATATGCTTATATGTATTTGATTGCGAGAGATTTTTGAGAAGGAAGGCTAGAGTGCCTTCAAAGGTCTCGATTAAGGCCCGCGTCCCTAGTTTTTGCCAGGACTAGGGACACCCAATGAGAAGCCGAAGGTTGTCTAGGAGCGGGGAGAGGACGATTGGGAAGGTCTTTGTAACTTATGCGGTCAGCGTCCTAATTTCTGGGCGGTTAGAGGCCCGAATTAGAAACCTGGCAGCATATAGTTGTGAAGGCATGATTTGATGGAGGCCTTTATCCTGTGTTTGTCGGCTAATTGGATTGGTTCGTTTCTCGTCACCATTTGGGGTGTAGATGGATTTATATCTTTTTGATTTGGCGAAGCGACGGGGACGTCGCTTAATATAGTCTGGTAAGCTGTCGACGCGAATACCCTTACAAGGGTATCCGCTGTGTTTTTTTGCAAGCGACAAAAAATAGTTTTGGTTTAAAGTTTAAGTATACCACGCTAGGCGCGGCTGTGTCCGTGATTACGTTCACTGGATGGTTGACTAGAGTAAAGGGTGCGTAGGCGCGCAGGTTTAAGGCGCGCGTGATTCTTTTTGTTGTTGATTATAAAGCCGGCACAAACGTCGGTCGTTTTATGTAACAATATTATTAATGTTTGTTTATTTTTGATTAAGCAGGATTTAGGGATATTTTTCCTTGGATGGTACGTTTAACCGAGGCGAGCGCGCAAGCGAGGACAACGGCGACGACGACAACGACGACGACAGAGTGACTGCGGTAGGTCTAGGCACGCGAAGTGGCGCGAGTGGCAACCATGGCACAACTTGATAAGTCGACGCAGACGCTGGGCGGCCGCGCGCACGGTTGTAAGCGGAGGTGAGGCTCAAGCCAATTTCCCTGGTCGTGAGCGCAGCGCCGCGCCGCCTTATATGACACTTCGTGGATATTGGTCTCAGGCTTGGGCTTAGACCTATAGGTTACGACATCGGACTACTGCTACGAAGCTTCGGGGATCGAGGCCGGCTAGCGCCGACGCCGCGGCAACGGAGCGTCAGGGAGAAAGCCGATGGGGTTGAGGGCCGTGGGGCTATCCCCTTCGGTTTTGTTAGTGGCAGCGTCCGATCGGTGGTGGCGTTTCTGAATAGTTTTATTCGAGTATCGTATTTTTTTTTTTTTTTATATATACCCCCGTGGGGCATTGATTTGGACGGGACGCCGGATCTAATGGTCGTCGCGGCAGTCGAGGACCTTGAGTGCGCGCTTTTTAAGGCTGGCCTGCGCGTTCTCGCGCGCTTGGGGTGCCGGCGACATTCCTGTATCCTAATTATTTTGGTGCGTGGCACGAGGAGCACCGTCCGTCCCCATGCGGTCCGCCCACGGGCTTTTCTTCCACTTCGGTCTTCAAAGTTCTCATTGGAATTACCGCCGAAGGTCGTACGGGGCCTGCCTCACTAAGGCCCACGTATAGGCGTTACAGCGGGCCGCGGGTCCACGACCAACTGACTGAACGGGAGTTTGTCCGTTGGGGGTCCGAGGTGGTGGTGGACACCGTCGGAGCGGAGTGGGGCAAGAAAGGGCTGTGGCAGGCCGCCCACGGACCATAGGTTGAAGAAACTGGCAGCCGGGGCGAGTAGAGAGCTTAGCGGGGAGAGTCTGGACAGCGGAGGCAGTGGTGCTGCGTTATGCAGCAGCCAGCGGGCCAAGTAGCGAACAGGGGACTACGCAGAAGAACAGAATGAACCCGGACGAGGGCCGTGCCGGGTGCATTCGGGGGTGAAGGCAACGAGGAGGTAGTAGCGTCGACCTCAGTCCGACGCGCGCTAATGCAGCGCGGCGCAGCAGCGGGCCGAGCGGCGGAGCAGTGGCCCAGACGGGAGGCACACCATCTGGTGGACTATAGGGGCGAAAGACTAATCGAACCGTCTAGTAGTTGGTTCCCTCCGAAGTTTCCCTCAAGATAGTTGGAACTGTTGAACGTCGGACTTGAGTATAAGGGCGAAAGACTAATCGAACCGGCTAGTAGCCGGCCCCTCTGAGGTTCCTCTCAGGACAGCTGCAATGGTAAGCCAGTTCGCTGATCACTACGGGGCCCGCTGCTATCGAGAGCAGCATCCGATGTCGGAGTGGATTGGGCAGCCGCGAAGACAGAGCGAAGCGATGTGGGGAAGGAGGCGCAAAGGACTGGAAAGAGAGAGCGGGAGTGCTGAGGTAGCGAAGCAGCGGGCATCCAGCACTTAGGCGATGAAGAGAGAAGGGAGGTAGGTAGCGGCAGAGGCGACGGGCACAAGGCGGAGTAGCCAGGGATGCGTGTGGACCTGGGCCGGTTTCTGTGCCGGGTGTGTACGAGAGAGGGAAGCCGACGGGATGGCAGGAACGGGCGAATGCACCTGGACGGGCGTTCGCGCCAGGTACTGGCGCTGCAAGGCTGAGGCAGCGAGATGAGGTAGGCGAGTGGGAGAAAGTTGGGCAATGTACACTCGGGCGAGGGAGGATAGCGACGGGCGGAATACCGGTGAGACGCAGACAAGGGGGGAAAACGAGGGAGTGAACCTGGCGTGATTCCGCGCCAGGTACGGGCAGCAAGCGAGATGGCAACAGTTGGCCATGGCGGGGCAAGAACTAGCGTGATTGTCTATTCCTTAGTGAAATCGGGCGGGGGTAGATGCCAGCTGGGGGTCTTAGAGGGAGGCGACTTCGAGCATGAAGTCAGATCGGTAGGAGAGTTAGTAAATTAGGAGTTAGTTGAGGAACGGACTGCGCGGGCTATGGCGGGAGAGGCAGTGGAAGGAGAAGGGCGAAGTAGGAGAATAAGTTTCTCGCCCCCTTCGAACGAAATCGGGCGGTTTAAGACTCGATTCTGGGGTTTTTGGACCCCACGAATCGATCTACGAGGTAAGATTTGGGTAAAAGTTAGTAGAAATCGAGTTACTAGAGAAAACGTTTGCGCCGAGATGGTAGAGTGAAGGGAGGGKTGAGAAGACGAAGGGAAGAAAAACGGGTTTTCCCACTCATTGATGGGCAGAATCGAGCGGGGGAAGGAGTTGAGCTGGGGTTCTTAGATCGAGCGAACCCCGTGGCAAGGCCAGATTCGAGAGCCGGTTCGTGGATTTGTCGGGGTAGCATTCCGGGGCTGCGCTCGTTCGTGTTGGTTCTTGCGACTGAACCTGGCCGTAAGCGGTGGCCAGCTACTTGAGAGGTGGGGAGGGAGTGAATGGAAGCTAGGTAAGAGCTTCGATGTCCGGCGAATCCGATAGTAACAGTGGAGCTGGAGTGTAGTGATTGGTTCCAGTTGCGAAGGAGATGAGGGTTGTGCCCAACTAGGAAGGTCGTTTTAAGGTGGTGTGAATCGTCTGGTGTTTCGGGRAAGACTCATCCCCTATAGCGACRAACTGCAGCGGTCCGGGCTTGTGCAGAGATTCATTCTGAACGTGTCCACTCCAATGTTTCGGGAAATCGACGACTATGGGACAGGCCACGAAGGATAGGGAGGAACTTACCTTGGGGGTTGTGTGGGCCTGTAAGTAACCGTGGTACACGGCCACCTCGTACGTTGCGGGCTCCTTTAGCTGCTCTGCAGGCCCAARCATTTGTAGTGCTCCCCACTAGGATTGACTGAGTAGCGGGACTCTGGTTGCAGCAAGGTGGCAAGGCTTGTTCGTCGGGGACATCGGCGCAGTCGAGGGCTGGTGCTGAGGCGGAGGCATTTGCATGAGGCTGTTGAGCCTGTCRCATGCATGATGCTGCAATATGACATATTGTAATGCTGCTGGAATTGCACARCTCGTTGCGCGGCCTCCCACTACTGCGAAATCGCCGCGTTTGGCTGCGTGTAGCGTATGCCCTATCTGGATGAGCCCTCCTAGGTTGTGTAGGGGCTAGCTGGTCAGAGGTATCGACGCCGGGGTCCATTGGGAGTGGTCAGACTCGGCACGGGGGGGCTTGGCGTTGTGATAGGAGGGACTGTTTCAGCAGCTTGGCTTTGGGTTGATTGACAGCTGCGTATTTCGGCCATCATTGCGGGGCCCTCAGGCGAATCCAGATATCAAGGCCCTCTCACGCGAGTCTGAGAGCACCATTCTTGGACCTGAGAGACTCAAACTATTCTTCTTCTTTCTTTTCTTACTCTAAGTCTAGTCAAGTGGTTCTGAGAGGAAGGCGGCAGGCGGGATTGCAACCCGTAGGTCCGCGTCAAGACTCTTTGGGGAGTCCACGCACCGATTGCGGGAGCCCTGCCGGGACTCAGGAGGAGTTCTGGAGGCAGGGAATCGTCAGGTAAACCATTTCCATCTATACGACCTACTACCACCCATGTTTGTTTATTCCCCTGCAGTATGACTGTTGTATGCATGCGGTTGTCCCTATGGTTTTTCTTTCTCTTCAGGACCAAATCAGACTGAATGGAAGGAATGTGTGAAAGTGAAGTTTAAGTTTCTCTTTTGTTTTGAATGAAAGCAGACTAAGGTTTGAATTGGGGGAAGGTGGGAGGAAGACAGTTTTGCATGCGTTTGGAAGGGTCAACCAAAGTCTGATCATTATTTCTACTGTGAATGGCTCAGGGATATGTTTATTTGGCTGTTTTCTGAAGGACCAGGCATTGTTTCTACTGTGAATGACCTGGTTGCTATGTTTATCTAGCTGTTTTCTGGAGAACCAGACATTGTTTGTAATGTGAATGGCCTGTTTACTGTACTTAACTCTGGGGGTTTTCTTGATTGAAGGGGTTTAAATCCTTGTTTTATTCTGAGGGAGGATTTCTGGTTAAAGGTTAAACATTGTTTCTGTTGTGAATGGTTTAGCCTGAAAACCTTGCACGTGAACTAAACTAAGTATAAAGGAAAGTACTTTATGTATATTTGCATGTGAACTGGCAGCTGGACATAGTTTCTACTGTGAATGGCCCAGCGCTAAGTTATATCGTTAAGAAGAAAAAGAAAAAAATATAAAGTATAAATGGAAGTAACCAGGGCAAGCTGAACATTGTTTCTACTGTGAATGGTTCAGTCCCCTGCCCATATTTGCTTATTTTTGAAGATAAAGTTAGAAACATTATTAAATTTTGGTTATTAAACAGTTCAGGGCGGCTAGACATTGTTTCTACTGTGAATGACCTAGTTATATGTCCAAAAGAAGAGAGAAGTAGTTGTGCAACCTGTTCGTGTATACCTTAAAGATAAGCTGGACATTGTTTCTACTTTGAATGGTCCAACTCTATGTCTTATGTAAGAGGGATATAAGGGTTCAAGGACTTAAAAGATTCACGACCTATCTATATGGAATGAACTTGGGTTGGTGAGAGTACTTACCTTTGTGGTTTGGCTTGCTTGTGACTGAGTGAGGTCACTACTTAGTCTGAGTTTCAGGTTGATAGGTAGTTGCTTTAGTTGCTCGCCACGTGCTAGAGCCATATGAGTTAGTGTCAATTCCTGCATTTTCTGTGATAGTTTTTTTTTACTTAGATCAATTCTTGCATTTTCTGGGATGATTTTTTTACTTAGCTTTGTATAAATTTTTGCAAGCTACTTTCTCTACGGGAAGCGCTGTCGAAATTTCTACAAATCCAAGGAATTAGTCAATTTTTGACTTGTCAAAGCTCGATTTGTCTTCTCTTATATCTGACATAGTTAAAATTTGGGAAGTCTTCTTTTCTAAAGGGAGTGCTGCCCAAGTTTTTGCTAATTGAGGGAGTTAGACAAAATTGGACTTTGGAAAGTCAAAGTTATTCTTAAAATCTGGACTTAGTTTTGTATAAATTTTGAAAAAACATTTTTCTTAAAGGGGTGCTACAATTTTTTTTTCAAAACTAAGGAGTTAATTAAATCTGGTATAAAATTGAAGTCAAGTTTTCTTTTGAGTTCATATCTGACTTAGTATAAATCTGGGAAGTCTCCATTTCTAAAAGGAGCGTTGCCCAAATTTCTACTAATTCAGGGAGTTAGACAAAATTTGACTTTCCAGAGCTTAAGATTATTTCTGTTTTTATATATGAACTTATATAAATTCTGGAAAAACATTTTTCCTATGGGAAGCGCTGCCGAATTTTTTTTTGTTTAAGAGAGATCGATTATATTTTGACAGGTGGCGATTCTGGTAGTCCGCTCTAAATGGGGGAGATTTTGTCATGAGTCTACCTTTCTTTGGGCACTTGCTTAGAGGTAGGCTTAGATATAATTAAGCAGGATAATTTGGGTAAAATAATGATATAGAGATTGTTCTCTATGGACTTCTGGTTTAGCCTGGGGCATTGACCTGTCATGTGTTACAGGTCCTCTTGATCGTTTGGTTTAAGTTCAGGACTAGATTCATTCTGATCCCTTGAGGATCACCTTCTGTTATCACAGATAACAGGTCGGTTGCCGATTTGTCGGTTTACGATTCAACTCCAATTCACTTCTGTCACTCAACCTAAAGGCTTTAGCCTTGTGATTGAACTGTTTTGTTGTGTTTTCACCCGGACTTTATTGAATGACCATCCAACGAAAGTACTGAGTATTTATTTGAGAGTTGCACGAGTTGAGGCTTGTATGGCTAGTGCAAGGAATGGTTGAAGTTGAACCCGTGTAGTGCGTGAACTTTTGATCGAATCTTTGATGTGATTGCAGGTGCGTTTGTGGATCGGGCTCTGGATGTGATTGCTTGCGATCACATGTATGTATGGTTGAGAGAAGCCTCACTGTGACTGTGAGAAGTTACCGTCCTATATAATTAACCCTCATATACTTATAAGTGTCTTGGGTATTTGAGAGGCCTACTGTAATTGTGCATAAGGGTTAACCCAGTTACGTCCTTAGAGAAAAAGGGGATTTCCTTTTTACCCTTGCTTTTTAGAGATTTTTATGGTTGGACGTTGTAGCCCGTGGCAGCCGTGAAAGTCAAACCCCTTGACTTCTGTTCGGCCTGGGACTCATCTCCAGGGCAGTAAGAAGCGACTGTCACCACAGGTATGGACCTGTGTACCACCCACTGTGCACAGAGTGCAGAAGAGGGTGTGTGGTCTCCAACCGCGCATAGCGGTTGTTCAGCGTCGAGAGATTAAACCCCAAGGCGCGTGTCAACCGACACTTGAGTGTCGAACACGGCCCTCGAAATTAAATAGGACTGTGTGAGTATGGGTACTACATAGTACGCCACCATTACGACCGCTTGCGTACACTTGCATTGCGAGTCGATATGAGTTAGCCCTGCGTCCACGCGGTTTTATAGTAAGCCTCGCGCGCGACGCCTATCCGATTTCCGCATTGGAGAGTTATGGCATGGCTACTGAAGGGACTAGGAATGTTGTCGCGTTGTTCGATGTGTGTGCGTGTGTGTGTTTTATTTTTGTATTCGTAAAAGTGGTGTGCGTGTGGTGTGTGGGAAGCGTCCTAGTCGACCGACGTCGAGCCGCGCTTGGGACTTCAGCCCCCCAAGATGTCGGTTTGCGTGTGGGTTCGATAGAGGCGTATTACCGCGCGTACCCCCTATGCTACAGCGAACGAGAAACGCCCTCGGCTGGTCGACCTCTGCGATTGCAACTGATTAGGTTTCGTATTGTGGACAGGTAGCTCGGCGGGGATACACCCACCGAAGGGAGGCGACAACTCACGTAAGGTATAGGTAAGTCGTGCCTCGCGTAGGCCCTATCCTGTCGTAGAGGCTCGCGAGAGGTATGGCGGGCGCACTCGGCCGGAGCGGCCTAAGGAAGCTCCATTTGTGTGTTCGTGACGAGGCTGGTCCAACTCCTGCGTAACGCGGCCGAGAGGGTCCCAAGCTGCCGCGTGCGGTGCCGTACCGATGTGTCCGACAACGTTCTCTCTACTCGATGGCATATAACACACTCACACACACACAGACATTGAATCACACAAGCACACACACACACACGCACACACACGCACATACATGCACACACACACACACACACACACACACACACACACACACACACACACACACACACACACACACACACACACACACACACACACACACACA
>BFEA01000355.1:675697-699215 GCA_003427395.1 Chara braunii | reverse complement strand
TTTTTTTTTTTTTTTTTTTGGGACCATCCGCACGGGCAACACAAGGTGACTCGGGCGGCCCGGCTGGTAGCCTAGTATATATATATATATATATACAGGGTCACCAGCCCGTACATATGGAGGTCCCCGGGCAGAAATCCATACGTACGGGCGTTCGGGGTCCCGTACTGGGTCCGAACCCGACGGCGTTCGGCCCCCGCCAAAAATTAGTTTTCGGCCTAAAAATAATTATTTTTTTCTAAATGTTTTTTTGTGACTTTTCTTTGAAGTGAGTTAAATGCCTGTAAAGTTGCAAGTCATTTGGCCAAGTCAAATAAGAATTAAAAATCGCCAAAGATGGCGGTGTCAAAACGTGCTCGCTTACGAATTGTTTCACTTTTTACTTTTTGTCTTCACTTTAGTTCGGGGTCCAAACAATTTTATTATTTTTTGAAACTTTTTTAGTGGGTTTGGTATTATGTGAAGTACACATTTGTCAATTTTCAGGGCATTTAGCTATGCAAAAAAAAAAATGAAAAATCGCCAAAGACGGCGGTGTCGAAAACATGCTCGCGCACTCACTAAATTTAATTATCTTTTTATTTTTATTTATTTTTTTATTAGTATTTGTTTTCCGTATTTTATTTTTATTTCAAATTTGGTAAGGAATTAGGATGTAATGCTCAGGCAAATATTCTTTAATTTATGTTTCTCCATAACATATCTTTTTTTCATATTTTGTTGATGACGTTTTTTTTTTTTTTTTTTTTGGTCCACGTTCGGCTCGAACCACCGAACGCATCCCCAAAGGGTCCCATACGTTCGGGCGTTCGGGTTCGGGCATTCGGCCCGTCCTAAATGCCTGTTACCCTGTGCATATATATATATATATATATATATACATATATATATATAGGCTACCAGAGTGGCCCGGGGTCACTTGCCCGTCCGGGCCAAAAACATTAAAAATAATAAAAATAAAAATATTATTTTTTAAATATTATTTTTTAAATTTTATTTTTTATTTTGAAATTGGTGAAGCATTTCGATGTGATGCTGAGGCAAAAGTTGTTTAGTTTATTGTTTTGCATAACATATTTTTTTTGTGGATTTCTTAAATTTCTGTTTGTTTTTTTTTTTTTTGCTGGGACCATTATTGGTCCTTGCACGGGCTGGCCACCCGGGACCCGGGCGGCCCGGCTGGTAGCCTATATATATACATATATATATGTATATATATTTTTTTTTATTATTTTTTTGACTTATGCGTGTCATCCTTGCACAAGGCCATGTTAATCTGCGCGGCTTATCTCGGCCGTGTGATCTCTTCGATCACACGGTCGAGATGGACCGCGCCTTCAGTAAGTGAGGGCTGCTCCAAAACGGAGCTAGCCCTGTTGGGCGCGTGCGGTCAGGCTCGATCCCTAAATCTGCAGGGTGACAGTTTGACGACGGTACCTACTGGGCTAGCTCCTTTCACAGGAGCGAAGCTGCAATACTTCTATTTGAAGTGGTGCAGTACCCAGTAGGCCCTCCCTGGCATGCCCAACCCCCTTTTGCTGGCCGTCTGCCCTTGCCTGCCTGAGGCCTTAGGTTTTGCTTGCTTGAGGCCCTGCAGGTCTCGCCTTCCCGCTTATCTATCGTTTCTCTGTGGATGGCTACCCATCCACAGCTTCGGGGTCAACCCCCACGGCTAAAAAAATAACAATAAATAATAGGTTTCCTTATTCCTTTTCGCGCCGTGGCTCCATACCCGGCACATCCCCGTTTTTAGCCTACTTAGGCCCTGAATCGCGAGGCTGCTAGGCAGGATAGGTCTAACTTTTGTCTTTCCACGACCGCACATCTATGCGGTCTTATTTCG
This sequence comes from Chara braunii, assembly GCA_003427395.1. Classification (NCBI taxonomy): domain Eukaryota; kingdom Viridiplantae; phylum Streptophyta; class Charophyceae; order Charales; family Characeae; genus Chara; species Chara braunii. The sequence goes on along the minus strand of BFEA01000355.1, from coordinate 697,372 downwards.
TCAGACCACTTACCAGAAACTTTCATCAAAGTTCGGACTTCATCCAACATTGAAAATACAGGGCAGATACCCTTGTTAGGGTTTTTGTCCCGACACCGCTTTCTTCTGAGCTTCGACACTCAGGTAGAGGAAGGTTTTTACTTTGCATCAGCAAGTTTCTGGAATGTTCATACCCCAATTGTCCTTCATCTCATTGAGCTCCCGAAACATCCACAGCCAAATCCCTGGCCACAAAAGGATCGATCTCCATCGCGAATAGTTGTCGTTTTCACGGACGGAACAGGAGGGAAGAGTGAGCTCGACCAGTTCCCCTTCTACTAGTTTTGGGGGTTCACACGACCACTATTCCACCGTGATGGGGAACTCCTCTACTACTGCTGGGGGCCACATTCACTCGAGCTAACCCATTTTTTTGTCTGAACAGTGGAAAAAATAACAGGAGCAGAAAAAGGAGGAAAAAAAGACTCAAATACTTAAAAATATTTTGGCAACACCTACCCTCCCCTAGTTGGGATCGGGTTCGGGATAATGTCCCTATAAGAAAGTTGCCTACCAAGGTATCAGAGAGGACGTAAACAAACCTGGATATGAAAGGTGTCGAACTCCGGGCTCGAACGAAGCTTTACACGTTTTTTACTCGAGTTTCCTTGAACACAAGGCACGTTCTCTATTCGAGGGAATTCAACTCGTCCCTCCCATAGGCGCACTTCAGATCAGCGGAACTCGTCCCCTAGTCAAAAACTTAAAATGTAATCAGTTGATACTCGTACTTTAAATGTTTAGGTAATTATATGATTTTTAAGAAATCTTTAAAATTTTAATTATTTAAAAATCAGAATAAATGTGAAACAACCAGTACTATACCCTCAGTGAGAGAAGGTTAACAACAGCCGTATTTTTCATCAACACTTCAGGACACCATTCACCACTTCAGAATGCAGTCTGCCTTAACATGTGGTTTTCAGGGCCTTCTGAGCTTTCACCACTTCATGACCATTCAGGTCTGAAAATCCTGAATGGTCTTGAAGTGGTGAAAGCTCCGAAGACCCTGAAAACCACCTGTTTAGGCAGGCTGCATCCTCAAGTGGTGAAGGGTGGTTTTCATGGTCTTCAGACCTTTCACCACTTCAGGACCATTGAAGATTTTCAGACTGCCAAAAACTCTCATTTGAACACTTCAGGACACCCTTCACCACTTCAGGATGCAGCCTGCCTAAACATGTGGTTTTCAGGATCTTCGGACCTTTCACCACTTCAAGACCATTCAGGATTTTCAGACTGCCAAAAACTATCGGTTCAGAATTTTCATTCTTGAATTTTCAGCTACCCGATAACCGCTTGTGCACTCCGTACCTATGGGAATTAAGTCCAAGTACGAAAATAAGATCAAAGTAAGCTCGAACTCCTATTCGTTCTTTACTTGGATCTCATTTTGAATTTTCAGTGACTAATTATTTAAAATAAGGTTTAATTAAAGAAAATTTCATTTTCTTCTAGGTTGTTTTTCCGGGCGCCTGACCATAAATGTCCTGCCCGGTCGACCGACCGGCGAGTATCTCGTGCGGGGTCCCGGATAATAAAGGTGCAGAAAAAAAAAAAAAAAAAAGTATAAGCTCAAGGTTTTCGGGGTCTTGGCGGATCCCTGAGGGGTTTGTTCTGCCGCCAGGCCCGATGGGATTTTTTTTTTTGCAAAGAGGGCCAATACGCTGTTCATAGAGTATCTGAATCTGAGCCCTTCGATCTTCGTGATCGATGACCCAGATTCAGGCGTTTTTTTAAAAGAACCCCTTCGCGATTTTGTGTTGGCTTTATGATTCGAATGCCATCTCAAAACCGCGCGGGTGCTCCCCCATTCAAGCAGCGGCCCCTCCCCCATTCCAGCAGCAGCCCCTTCACACTGCCCACCATCTCCCACGGTAAGTCTTCTTCTTTTTCTTCTTTTTCTTTTTCTTCTTTTTCTTCTTCTTCTTCTTCTTTTTCTTCTTTTTCTTCTTCTTCTTCTTCTTCTCCTTCTCCTTCTCCTTCTCGGTGTATGTGTGTGTGTGTATGAGAGAGAGAGAGAGAGAGAGAGAGAGAGAGAGAGAGAGATCGGCGGTGTCTTACCCAGAATGAGCTTGTCGTGATTCTTGTTTAGTTTCTCGTTGTTTGTGGTAAGGCAAAGCTTCAACGTTTCTCGCAATAGTAGAAAATATTAGGGTAGTAGTCGTTCTCCTCTCTCTCTCCCTCTAACCACGCTTTGGTATAGGAAATGCCGCCATCGATCGAACTCAGCATGCAAGCCTCAGAGTGCAAGGAAAGAGCAGTTTGGATCACGCATTTGAAGTGTCATGGCGATGGAGAAGTACGGACAACCGTCGCGTTAGACGGGTTGCCGAGTAGTAGTAGTAGTAGCAAGAGGAGGAAAAGGAGGAGGAGAAGGAGAAGGAGAAGGAGGAGAAGTTTCGTTGGCGATGGTGAATAACAGAGAAGCGCGTGTTCGATGAATGGCCAAGGAGGAGGAGGAGGAGGAGGAAGAGGAGGAAGAGGAGGAGGAGGAGGGTCGGTCTCGCTTAGTCGTCTTGTATTTTCATGCGTCCGGTCTCGATATGAGTCATTGGAGTTTCGTTGGTGATCGAGAAGAACATAGAAGCGCCGCATTCGATGAATGGCCAAGGACGAGGAGGAGGAAGACAACGTAAAAGTTTTCCAGAATTAAATAATTATTTTATAGTAAAATTACATTCTAAATTTTAAATTTTCAGTCTATCTCAAAAAAAATTATTCAAATTTTAAACTTTTTTATCTTACTTGCAAACTTCCATTCCAAGAATGGGGTATCCCTTCTTATTTGGGCTGCATGCTAGAGATGGAATGAAAGTCTGGATAAGTTTATGAAATATTTTAATTGGACCGTCGTTTTACGTAAGGATTTTCAGTCATAAATAGGTTAATCCAATTTTCATTAGAAGATATTTGTTGTAGTAGAATTAAAAATTAATTAAAATTTTTCATAAGCTCATTCAGATTTTCATTCCATCTTAAACAAATAGATGTAGTTGGAAGGGAAAACTCATATTTAGACGAAAACTTATCAAATAAAACTGAAAATTTTAGAATTTCACGAACATTGGAAAACTAATTTATAAATATGAAGGATTTTTTTTTAATGAAATGTTTTTTCAACTTTTATTTCTCGTAGGATTTTTTTTGTTGGAGGAGGAGGAGGACGATGAGAAAGAGGAGCAGAAAGAGGAGCAGAAAGAGGAGGAGGAGCAGGAGATCTCGCTGTTGTTAGTCTTGTTTCGTCATTCTCGCGCTCTCTCGATGAGTATTTGTTGTGTAACCTCTAGGCACTTCGCAAGGAGTTGCTCTCCCTGCTTGATGAGCCGTTTGCTCATCTTGAGCCATTTGCTTATCTCGTTCAAGATCAGATATACACTTTGTACCTCCTTTCGAGAATCAGATGAAACCCCCCCTTTTGTTATCTTTTCTTTATTAGAGAGAGAGAGAGAGGGAGAGATGGTCGACGTTCTGTTCATTTTATGATGTCGAAGCATAGCCGAGTACATTTGTTACGACTGCCAAGTGGCTATGCACGGGTCAAAGGAAGGTGTTTGATGGCGATGGCGATGGTGTTTAACGTGCGGTCATCTTCGTGTCAAAGTGGCAATGTTCAGAGCGTGCATGTTTTGGATGTGTTGTCATCTTCGTGGCAATGTGCGGTCATCTTCGTGTCCACGTGGCAAGTTGCGTCTCGCACAGGAAGGCAAGTTGGGTCTGCCGATGGATCGTCGTTTGCCAGTGTGATGGATATGCTGATGCAGCTGGAAAGAGAGGGAGGAGGGAGAGATTTCAGAGTTCTTGGAAAAAGCGATCGAGTTGTCACGTGGTAAGAAGCCGACGTGGTTCCATCTGGATTGTACGGCCGCCTTGATAGATAAGGAGGAGAGAAACTTCAGATAGTAGACGACGACCATGGCGGTATTAGGATGAAGGGAAGGGATGGGGAAGAGAGTGAGCGAGAGAGGCATAGGTAGAAGAGGACGTAAGGGTTGGAATATTGACCATCTCTCTCTCTCTCTCTCAATGTGTGTGTGCGTGTGTGTGTGTTATGTGTAAGTGATGCTCGCATATCATTCTCTCCGTTGGGTCCTTGTGATTCGACGATTGACAATCCATCAGTTGCATCTTTGTTTTTTTCTTTCTTTTTTTTTGTTTCTATTGGCATACTCACACTAGGACTTTCCTGTCTGTATCCGACCACAATTACAGCTAGACCTGGCTGAATGTGACTACAATCATGTCAAGAGCTTAGTAGAAAACACGCTACTGTAAGTATGCCATATGAGTCCGTCATCTACTTGACCTCTCTGAACGAACACCGTCTGGACATGCTCGTCTCATGCAATCATAATGAGGGTCTGCTCTGTTGTTTAGGAAGATGGTTATGTGGTTTCATCGTTTAGTCTATCCCTTATGGATTGTGTCTACTGACTCTATTCAATAGTCTTTCCCTAAATTGAGTTTAAGGTCGCCCACACTCCTTCTAATAGCTCCCTACCGCATTACTCGCCCTGTGTGCGTGTGTGTGTGTGTGTATGTATGTGTGTATGTGTGTGTGTGTGTGTGTGTGTGCGTGTGTGTGCGTGTGCTTGTGTGAGTAAGCCTCATCCTTGATCAGTAGTACTTGGACCAGGTTCAACACCCTGTCCACCTCTCTGGACCCAAGATGGTGCACATCCCTCGTCCAGGGACCATTCTGGAACAGGCACCTGCAAAGGCAAGCACGCTCCCTTTACAGTAATGTAGTTTGTAGACTCACTGCAACTTTTCTGCGTTTTACAGTTCCCGAATACAACGTAAGGTCGTTATAGTTTTATTTATAATGATCGTTCGTTGTATTCAGGAGAAGACTGTAGGATGTGTATAGTCCCCATATGGCATATGCAGTAGTGTAGTACTGTAGTCCTTACTCTGACAACTTTTCTGCTTTTTTTGTCGTCAGTTCTTCTGCCTCCTTGATTGGCTCCCTCCCTCGTGATTGCCTCCCTCCCTTCCTCCCTCTTGATTGGCTCTCTGCCTCCTTCTTGATTGGCTCGCCCCATCATTGATTGACTCCCTCCCTCCCTCCTAGACACAATGGCCTCCTCTTGATTGACATATAATACGCATTGTGATGTGCTATATCATGTGCTATGTGATGTGCTATGTGATGTGTTATGTGAAGTGCTATGTGATGTACTATGTGATATGTGTTGTGCTATGTGATGTGCTATGTGATGTAGTAGATGATGTGCTATGTCATGACAAAGTATTATGCTGCAAACAGAATGCATAAAGAAACTAATAAAAAATTCAAGAAGCTGTGTGCCGGCCACAAAGCACTTAGCACATGCCACACAACACTCAACACATATCACGCAGCATTTAGCACATGTCACTTGTACTCACTCATGACTTCGAAAGTTGTGTGCTGGTCAAACAACACTTAGAATATGTCACACATTGTGACATGTGACATGTGTGTTGTCTGACCAGCACACAACTTTATGAATGCTATATGAAGTGTTGTGTGACATGTGCTAAGTGTTGTGTGACACAGCACACAGCCCTGGCCACCCAAATGTGTCCACCCCGTTTGCTGTGAGGCAGGCAAAAGGACAATGTGTGGCTGGAATCGGAGTCGGCCAGTACCTTTCTCTATTGTACGCCTCCCAACCGCCCTACTGGTGTCAGCGTGAGCATATATAGGGCTCTCAGGCACGGTTTCTCACCTTCAGCAGGTATGTGCCTGAGGTACAGATACCTGCAATCCAGTAGAATATCCCAGAAGGTACACTTTGATTGTGAGACGGTGGGTGCGTGAGTGGGCGGATTTGCTACCCCCAAAAGCCTGTTGTTGTAGCCAACCCAATCAAATGTTTGAAGCTCGTTGAACGATTGCTCCACCGTAATACAATGGCAACAGTAACCCGTTGTCGTTGAAAGCGGCAACCACACCAGCCGAATGCACAAGAACAGTTCCAATGCTGACTGCAGTAGCTTGGATTGGCAACATCGTGATCAGGTGAAACAACGGTAGCAATAAGCGAGTTGCAGTAAATTGAATATTTATAGCAATACTTGTTCACTCGCAAACTCACAGTCAACCACCACAATAACAACATCAGTTGTCAACTCAAATAATTATTGGCGACGAAATCGTTCACCCGCGTTATCGCAGCAAACCACCCGTCCACCGTACCAGTTGCTAAAAATTCCTCTTAAAACAAATGGCTATAACTTTCATGCTTCAGCAGTCGATCAACAGTTACCCTTCACTAAATTCAAGGCACCCAACATAATCAACATTACACACAACGTGCTGAGTGACAACAGCCCCTCTACTTATGGCAGCAGTCACTGAAACCCGCAAACAAATGGTTAACTTCTAGAAAATTGTTACCTTAGCAGCCGCTGACAAAATCATAAAGAAAAAATATGGAAAAATATTTCTGCCACATTGTTCTTTTTTTCTCCTTTGCTCTTCTCCTTCATTGCACCTCTCTTACCATTGCTATCAAGCACAACTTTTTCATGATGTTCTTACTACGGTAGATTCTCGAGAAAAGTATTTGTTAATTTATCAACAAATAAGCTTCATACATTTTTTACTTGCTTGACTCTCTTCCGACATACTCCCTTCGTTTAATCTCTTTGACTCCCTCTCTAACAATGAATCTTAAACAATCAAGCAATTCACCCAAGGCAGGGCCCAGGGACCTTGCAAACCTTCTTCTCCTATCCTTGTCTCAACCCCTGCTATTCCTTTCTCAATTTCATCTCTTTCGATCGTTATTCAAACGTACCGGGCTAGCTCTTTAACCAGATGCAGTAACTATGGAGACGACATGCATGGTAGAAAACATGATCATGCAAAGGTAACGGACACGACCGCGATAGCAAGTGACCTCGACTATAAGGAGGATAACAACTGCCAAGAAGCAAAGGATACAAGTGTCGGGATGATAATGATCAGCGAGATGAAGACGACCAACAAGATTCGAGTTGTAGGTGGGCGAGTTCAGTGGTAATATTAGTTTTAGGAATAGAACGACAGGGAGAGAGTCAAAGGAGAAAGGGAGTTTGCAAGAGAAGTCGAAGGGAGAAAAGATAATGGAGGTATAACTCGCCCGTTCCCCCAAGAGAACGAGCGAATAAGGAGTCTGAATGGGGTTTCAAGTACGGATAGCAGCATGGTTGCATTAGATTTCAATTCTAAATGCTGGTTTACCCGATACGAGGTGTATGGGAGCGACGTGGGTCAGATTCTCGACGAATGAAAGGACCTTTGAAGTGCCCTAATGTTGATATTTATCTCGTACATGGTAAAGATCGAGTCTACTTGCATCGTTGGCGTGGTTGTCTTCACTACACCACCACTGCCGCGGTTATCTTCGTTCAAACTTGTGCATATCACGCTCATACTCATCAACCGCGTGATCGTAATCGTTGCCTTTGTCAATCATGCTCGTCATTTGCCTACATGAATTATTTTCATGTCCTTGTTGTTTGGTTGTATCTAACTGCTATAGCAGCCAAATCAAGTATAGTAGAAGCAAGGAGCTGCAAAGAGAAGTGTGAGCTCAGTGAGAATCGAGGAGAAAATAGAAACTTACCTCACCCTGGCGAGGAAGCACTAAAAAAAAAGAACTTTTAATATCTTGCTCAAACAGGTGTCTCATGATGGTTGACAAAAAAAATACAACGGTGAGCTGGAGACTTGGTTGACGAGTATTGGCTGGGAGTCCTTGCTTGCGTCACTTCCAGACGAAGGTGGTTTATGAGGTAATGGTATAGTCAGCAAACTACTTGCGGTTGGAATGGTACTTCGACGCGACGGTAGCTGAGGCTAGAGCGAGGGTATGAGGATGAACTAATAAGAGATGTGCACAGAATATGGAAGAGGAGAATGAGGGGGTGAGAAGAGTGGGAAAGCGCATTTAAGAGCCACTGTTGAACCAGGTAAAGGAGTTGGGAAACAAGATAAGGGAGAACGGTTCGTGCCAAAATGAGGGCAAGTTGCGTAGGGTCGAGCTCACGACGAAAGAGTTAAAGAGTCTGTTCCAGCAAGATAGAGAGTTAATCCAGGCGTGGAGATCGGACTTTCTAGAGAGGATAAAGGCAAGAAACCTATCACGCGAAGGAGCTAAGGGAAAGTCCGCAGAGGACGTAACAACAGAGGACAAGGTAACGCAGGAGGATAGCAGCAGGGCATGAGCGGGACTGCACTATATGCGACTGACAGGTACTCGTTGCATGTGGTAGGGAGACTGGACGGCCCATTGGTGTTAGTGATCGCAGAGCTCCAACTCCATACCAAGTTGGGCATAGTTGAGGAGGCAGAGTGTGTTCGCCGTGCGCTGCGAGAGGCTAGGGGAACAGGTCTTTGGATTGGAGTGGAAGGAGGACGAAGGATACTAAAGTACGTAGTACGCACAACACCATTCGATGGGCGACCTCTGATAAGGGCGTGGTACGAGACGGCCAGAGAGACTGAGAGGTTAAAGATAAGCGAAGCCAAAAGGGCTTGGGAGCTAGGGAGAGTTGTAGTAGACGGAGCGATACTCAGGGTGTTAGCCGCTCACGACCGGTACTAGAGGGAATCGAAAAAAACTTTAGAGGTCATAGAGGATAGTGGAGATGAGGAAGATTTTGAGACGTTCTATGAAATATTGGAGTTGTCGGCGATGAGATTACGAGTGGCTATAGCACTGACTTTCCTCAGATGCTAGACAAATGACCTTATCTGGGAGTTAGAGGAGGAGAAACAGAGATTGGAAGCTCTTGGAAAGATAGTGGAGGTCAGTGAAGGTCCGAGGGGCGGCTTTAGATGGCAGTAGAAGGAAAGTTTCATCCGTTTGCGGGCTACCCGAGTCAGGACTAGATGATCTAGTGAGGAGGACAGAGATAGACGCTCGAGGAGTCTTGAGGGGCACTAGTCGGGAGACATTGGTTAGACTTGGGACTGCGATCTGCCGTTGCTGCAGAGATCCTGTCGCGGGTGTAGTGCAGATCAGGAGAGGCGCGATCTTGTTGGCAGATCCCGAAGGAGAGGTTTACATAGACACAGGGATTCTCGGGATCGAAGGCGAGCACGAGGTCCGTGACCCGAACGAAATACTGGTGGCAGTAATCGGGGCAGTCGAGAACTAGGATTGGAGACGAGCGCGAACCGTGATAGGTAAACAGGTCCGGGCTGCGAGTTCTGTCATTGGTCTGGGCTACTGCAACTGTCATAGTTTCGGGTTGTAACGCCTGACGTAAGTGCCCGACCACAACTTCTGGTAGCCTATGGAACCAGACACGATGGGGTCACAACCGACCACGGGCGAAGCAGGAGAGGAGTGCAAGACATCGCCCGACCGAGCACTGAGGGATCTGAAGGAACGAATTAGGCAGGGAGCACCGCTGAGATGGGTTGACCAAACCAATGACGGAGAACCCGACGTAATGGGTGAGCCAGTCGTGACAGAGCCGGAGGAGACTTTGAAAACTTGGACCTCGAGCGCTCGACGAGAAGCGACGACACGACACTCCCCCGAGTATGAACGGAGGGAAACCAGGGCGGATAGGCGCAGGGACGACTGGAGAGAGAGTCTACGAGATTCCTATTGGAGGGACAGAGACAGGGATAGAGCACCTCCCCGGCGTGTCTTCGACCCCCAGACGGGGGAGTCACATCCGCTCCCTTACGAGAGCAAGGATCGCTATATTATTACACACAAGACCTCTTAGCCTCCTACCTGAAGGGGCTATGGAATCACAAAATATCTGGAGAAGTGGGAGTTTCATGGTAGCCGGAGTCAGTGGTCAGAGGAAGAGATTATAGAAAACTTCCTATTTAATGTAGATCCAAGTCTCGGCAAGGAAGTTAAGGAAGCCCGACCGAAGGATGGGAAATGAACTACGTATAAGAAGAACCTCATTGAGCTTTACAAATTAGAGGATAACAAGTACTCCATCAAGGACCTTGAGACTATGACTCAAGATGAAGATGAGAGCGTACAGGCATTTGGGAAGCGTTTCGAGAAGATCTCTGACGTGCTGATGAAGAAGGGGAAGATCTCAGAGGTCGAGCGTTGTACCATCTTCATTGGACACCTGTCCAAAGGCAGACAAAAGAGTATAGTTAGAGATCTCATGCGCGACAAGCTTGACTTCCATGAAGTCCTAAAGCTCGAAATAAAGGCAGAGGCAGACGACTACAAGGACTTGGTATGGAGAGGAATGAGGAGGCGTGATTTCTCTCTCTATAAGGAGTATGCCACTGATAGATGTCCTAATTTCAAGGACTATCCCTGGTCGGAAAAGAATGAAGCGGTGGCCGAGGAAGTGAAGGAGATAAGGGACATGGTAAAGAGATTGACAAGACAGGTTACAAAGATTGTGACCAGCACAGGAACCACGACTTACCGGGACAAACCCGGAGGGCCCTATTCACTTCGCTGGGACCATAGAAACACCGATTCCTGGAGGAGTGTCAAGGATAGAAATCCTCGAACGCTAACTGATTATCGTGCGAGGGAAAGGGAGAGAGACGATGAGCCATGGCGACGTAGAGATGATGAGATAGACCGGGACCGCAAGGCTCGCGAGACGTATGGACGTGCTAGGAAACTGGATGATTACTCGCGTAGCCCTCGTTATGAGGCTGATAGGGGTAGAGGCCATTCTCGAGGTAGGTGGGAGTCGGATCAGGGCCGACGAGACGGATACAGGGACGACAGATATGAGAGGATGAACCGAGATGGATGCAAGGGTGGCAGGTATGAGAGAGGAGATATAGACGGAGACCGGCGAGATGACTCGCGCGGACGGTATGACCACGGGGGATTCGCGAGGGCGCAACGTGACGATTCGCGAGGGTGGTACAACCGAGAAGATCGACTCGATGAGTCACGCAGGCGATACGACCATGAATACCACCGGAATGACTCACGGGGACGATATGAGCAAGGAGGATCTGGAGGAGACCGCCACAGTGATTCGCGCGGACGGAATGAGAGAGGGGAATATAGCGCGTCGTCTGATCCGTATCCAAAGTCCCCTGACCCCAGAGCAGCCAGGGGTTCGACCTCTAGGAGCGCAGACGACAGGCCACCCACTCCCAGGAACTTTTGCGTCTACTGTAGAGGAGATGATCATATCAAGAGAGACTGCCCGGATCTCAAGCGGGCAATAGATAAGAGACTTGTCGTGCTTGATGATCGCAAGTACGTCAAGTGGGCAACTGATCTGGGAGACGTATCAATGTTCCCTTCGATGAAGGAGAATGTAGAAGCAAGGAGAGTAAAGCCGAGTAAAGGAAAGGAGCCGGTTAGTAGCCAGAGCATCAAAATAATTTTCGAAGGAGATATGGCAATCACACCCATAAGGGTGGCAGCCACCAAGTCGGCGAGGGGGTCTACATCGAGGAAGACCGATATGGATTACGTGATGGCAGAGAAGGACGGACAGCGGATCGATGGAGAGGAGGTTATTCTTTCACCGCGAAAGCGGGGAGTGAAGAAGTTCTTGATGAAGAGTTCGCTGGATGATATTGACACAGTCGAGCTACTGAGACGGGCCCATCGGCAGCCCATGTAGTGCTCTATTCTGGAATATCTGGCAGCATCCAAGCCGGCTCTCGATGAGTTACAGATAATCACGCGGAAGACTCGCATACCTCTACCGGAGGAGGTTCAGGTGGCCCCTAAGGCGGATGCTCCTACTGTAGCAGTATCAGAGGTGACAGCTAGAGCATATCGCATGGCGACAGTTCTTCTTGATGGGATGGAAGGCGTGCCTCCAGACAAGTTTTACGACTGAGCGGTTCTAGATGCTGTGATCGATAACGGCAGTGAGGCTGTCATTATACGAGGATCTGGCAGAGCAAGTTGGACTGGACTCGATAGGTCATACCTATTCGAGATAGAGACGGCTGATGGGAGAAAGCAACAGATCACAGGGGTTTGTCACAAGGCAGCCAYAGAGGTCCAAGGGGTACGAGTGACCCTGCCAGTCTTTGCAGTCAAGAACTGCAGCTCTGACCTGCTCTTGAGACGAACGTGGTTGAGCCATGTGCATGAGGTGACGATAGAGCGACCGGACGGGGGTCAGACACTGTCCATTAAGAAGCTAGATGGGACGCGGGTTATGATTGAGACGGTGGAGCCTCGAAATCCGAGGAACAGAGCAGCTCTCGATGTGGGTGCGCGACCCAGTGATCGGATTAAGTCGTTACCTATCTCCGACCTCGCGGTGCGATTTCGCGAGAAGAAGTACGGACCTCTGCTCACAGAAGAAGAAGGCCGGATTGTAAAAGTGGAAGATTTAGGGAGTCGGCTGATAGTGGACGACAACTCGTATCCAAAGGAGGCAGATGAGGAGTTTGGCGGCGTGGTATCTGTGTCTTTTTTAAGGGCACGACCCCCTATGGAGGGCTACCCAAGCGGCACAAGCGAGTAGCTCAGAAAGTTAAGCCAGCGGCGGTGGGCAGCGATAGATCTGCACTAGAAGGGATATCGAAAGAAGAGATCGCAAAGGAAATCAAAGGAAGAAAGAAAAAGGAGCCGCAACGCCTAACGGAAGAGAGGATAGCAGGGATGAACATCGGAGATGGAAATCTGACCCCACAGGAGCGAGAACGTGTGATAGAAATCTTAAAGACGTGCGATAAGGCTATAGCTTTCAGCGACGAGGAGCGCTGTAGGGTTGACCCTCGTTACGCTAAGCCAGCAAGGATTTACACGATTCCACATGTTCCATGGAATGACCCAGGATGGAAATACGCCCAGAAGGAGAAGGAAGAGGTTATCGCTTTCCTAAAAGAAAAGATGAGCCATCTGACAGCGCTTATGCTAATCGATGGTTCTTCCTACGAAAGCCGAATGGCAAGATCCGGTGGATCCAGGACCTTCAGAAGGTCAACGCGGTGACGATTCGAGATGTAGGCTATGTGCCTCACGCCGACTTACTGGCTGAAGGCGCCGCGGGCAGGTCGATTTATTCGGTCTGTGATCTGTTCTCAGGTTATGATGAGGTACCGCTTGATCCCAGGGACAGGCACCTCACGGCTATGCACACACCATTGGGACTGATACAGATGATGGTCGTCCCTATGGGTTGGACTAATGGGATAGCCGTTTTTCAGAGAGTCATGGTAGCTGTTCTCAAGGACTGTATTCCTGGCAAGGTTGAAGTTTTTCTGGATGACTTTCCTATAAAAGGACCAGTAAAGAAAGATGAGACAGAGGTCGTGCCAGGAGTTAGAAGATTCGTCAAACAGCACCTAACCGATATTTGCGCGATACTTGAGCAGCTGGACGATGCAAATTTGACGGTTAGCGGAACAAAGAGTCGGTGGGCCATCTCGACTGTTAAGATCTTAGGCTTTATCTGCGACTCAAGAGGACGCCGAGCGGATCCTGCAAAGCTAGACAAACTCCTAAATTGGTCGTCGCCGTTGCATAGCGCTACCGAGGTCCGTCAATTTCTGGGAGTGGTCGGTTACTGGCGGATTTTCATACGCAGSTATGMGGAGAAGGCTGAGCCATTGAGGGTACTCCTTCGGAAGACTGAGAAATTCTACTGGGATTCTTCTCAGGAACTCGCTATGCAAGAGCTTAAAGATGAATTTAAAGAGGGAGGGCGCGTACAGGGCGTGCCATTCTTTGATGATGAGGCCGGGAGACCCTTCATAGTATTCACGGATGCTGGACCTTGTTCAGTTGGTGGGCTGCTGTCTCAGAAGGACGCTGAAGGTAAGGAATGACCGTTAAGATTTGAGAGTAGGACATTTAATACGGCTGAGCGTAACTACAGTCAATTCAAGAAGGAAGTGTTAGCTGTTCTGCGGTGTCTAGACACGTTCAGACACTATATCTACGGACGGCGGTTCATCTTAAGAGTAGATCCCACAGCGGTTACGTCTGTCCTCCAGAAGGACTTTAGTCTGACGGACCCGACCATCGCACGATGGTTGATACGGATTCGACTCTATGATTACACAGTTGAGAGAATATCGGGTACTAAAAATGTCGTGGCGGATGGGCTTTCTCGGATCCCTCTTGAGGCCGAGCGCCCAATAGTAGCTGGAGCCCTTACAATGGCGGAGCCGAGACGCGCCGATCGATTTCTGGTTAACCTTTACGAGGGCAAATACCGAACGATCTGGCTACATTCGTCAGGAGAGGAGAGTCAAGATTCAGATATCGGGAGACAAGCGGCCCAGTATTGCCTTAGAGCGGGCTATCTATTCCGAAGGCCAGTCGGGTCGGGGATGTCCTTACGAGTAGTCTGTGAACCTAAAGAGAGACAGACGATAGTTGTGGAACTTCACAACGAGGTAGTCGGAGGCCATAGAGGAGTCAAAGGAACCTACGAAAAGGTACGCAGACTGTACTGGTGGGAGGGACAGTATAAGGACATCGAGAGATACTGTATAACCTGCGAGGAGTGTCAAAACTGAGCTCTTGTGAAATACAAAGAGCCACTTCATCCATCATATCCAATCAGGCCAGGAGAGAAGGTACACATCGATCTGGTGAAGATGCCGAAAGGAGTAAGCAATATGAACTATGTTGTGAACATACGAGACGACTTCACTGGGTTCGTGGACGGTAGACCTATCAGGAGTAAGTCGGCAAGGGAAGTGAAGAACTTCGTCCTAGAGTACTTATCTAGGTATGGATGTGGCAGCAAGATAGTGATGGATAGAGGGGCGAAATTTCTAGCTGACGAGGTTCAGAGTGTGTTCAAGAGAGTCGGGGCGAGAGTTTCGATAGTCACCGCCTACCACCCACAGTCGAACTCTCTAGTAGAGAGGGGACACCAGACTCTGATAGCGTCACTATCCAAGTGGTGCAAAGGTAAGGACAGCGATTGGCCACGATATTTTCGATACGCAATATGGGCGGACAACGTTATGGTCCGAGCTAGCACTGGATACCCACCATACACCTTGTGGTTCGGACGACATTGTCCTCTTCCCATAGAGTTTCACGTCGACAGCTGGACAACCGTCGACTGGAAGGAAAGGATGTCCAAAGAGGAACTCATAGCTGCCCGAACAAGACAGATAGCCTATGGTTTGGAAGACAACCTTATGACAGCAGCTGATCGTCTGGCTGTGGAGAGGGACAAAGGAAAAGAGAGATGGGATAAGGGCGTGCGGATCAAGAAAGAGAGGGTGAGCGTAGGAGATATGGTCCTTCTCTACGACGCAGCACTGGAAAGGACCTGGACCGGAAAACTCGCCAACAGATGGATGGGACCTTACAGAGTGGTTGAGGCGTTCGACTGGGGTGCCTATATGATAGCAGAATTAGACGGATCCAAGTGCAAGGACCCAGTAGCGGGTGCTAGGTTAAAGCTGTTTAGACCCAGGCCAGCACCCACCTTATCGCTGACAGGCCCGAAAGGAAAAGGGAAGGCCAAAATGGAGGATGAAGCCCCCTCGAGACGATTCGAGGTAAGGAAAAGTTCCAAGAATAGGAAAAAAATGGAGAGAAGAAAGCTCAAAGGAATGGCATAAGGAAGAGAGAAGAAATGGTTATTCGTGCTTATGAGAGCCAGACGGAGAGTTCGTATTAGACAAGCTGACGAGTCGTCACCTTTCTCGGACCAACGTCAGAAGAGAGAGAAAATCCTATCCGGGCCAAATTCCCGAAGAAAGGGGGGAAACAACAAGCATCTTCTTAGCTTCACAACTCATAACAAACTGAAACATAAGATAATTAAATGCCGACGTGGGCGTCCTTTACGGGCAATTACCCTGAAGCTTGTCCGCTTCGTTTGACGTAAGTAGATAGGGCTCGACGGGGGCGTCGAGAAGTGGTCCGGGCTAACTGTAAGGCGACCATAAGCAATGAGCCGCCCGAAATCTGTGGCTTTGGGACTTAGGCTCAAAAACAAGTCCGTGTTTTGACAGTACTCTGGTTTGACCAGGCAACAAAAATTAAGGGAGCTCAGGGCACCCCAGATTTTGGGAGCACTGAACCTTACGAGTAACTCTCAAAGATGGCGAAATGGGTAGCCGCTCCCGGCACATCTAGGGACCCTCATTTCTGCCCGTTTCGAGGCTAGACATGGGATGGCCGGCCGCGGGGAGGCATCGCGTGGGTTGACCCCGCCGCAATGCTTTTGCCGCCTATGATCGGGGCTGGAATAGCGCCTCAATTTTTTTTTAATTTTGGTACCTAAACTAAAAATGGGAGAAAAGATTAAGAACAGTAGGAGGGGAGAAAAATGTAGTATTCCTTAATTTCTTTATTTTCTGTGGCATTAAAATTTTGGAGAAAATACCTCATTATTATATGTTTCGGGCAATCAAAAACAAAAGAAAAATATTAAAAATGATAAAGGAGAAAAAAAACAAAAGAATTCTAACAATTTAATTAAAACTCCCTCATAATTTATTTTTTGTGGACTTATGGTTAAAAAGGGGGTAGAATGATTAGAAATGATGGAACGAACAAGAACTAATGATTATTTGATGCCTGGCCTGATTTTGCTTGGATTAGCCACCGTCAATTCAGAACCCAGATTTGATCAAATTCTCTGAACTCTAACTTTTTTTTACTATCCCCTGATGATCGGGATCATCTGTGTCGCTTTCGCGATTTATCTGATTACTAACCTCACTGAGTCAGTCCGAGAGTGGTCGCATGGACGACGTGGGTGGTGCTACCTTGGGCTGACAGTATGGTATTTGGCTTGGTACGGATACGTGGCTCGGAGAGATTCGGTATTGTTACGGACTGGCTACATCCGACGGTATCCGGCGTGTATCTGGGTCGGTATGGGCTCGGCGTCAGTTTGTTTCAGACTTGGGACCACTACGGTGACTTATTTTCAGGGTTGCAGCCACCGTGGTCAATTAGCTTCACAATCGGAACCTCTACGGCAATTTATTTCAGGTTCGGAACCGGAACCTTCACGGCAATTGTTTCAGGCTCGGCATGGGTTCGGCATCAATTCATTCAAGGTGTGGCACGATCGTGGCATCGAATCCCAGCTCCGGTGTCCACTCCAGTGACTTATTTTTAGGGATAAGGCTCCTGCGGCGGTTAATTCTCAGGCCTGAGACCACTGCGACATTTTTTTTTAGTTCAGGCTCGGAACTACCATGACGCGTTATTCCAACATTGAGATCACTGCGATAACTTTTTTTAGGTCGGGATCATCACAAATATTTATTTCAGGTGCGACGTCATCATGGTGATTTATTTCAGACATGGCACCTTGACGGTAGTTTATTCCAGGTTCGGTCCCATCACGCATGTTATTTCAGGTTCAGCGCTATTCTGACGGATTATTACTGGACGTTACTATCGCAGAGATTTATTTCAGGAACGCCGCTGCTACGGTGTGGGTCACACGGATCTGTCACGTACGTATATATCATTTACGGCGCGGCACAGTCTTGGACTCGGACAGGCATGGTCCACCGGTTTGAGGCAGGATCAGCGCTGGCATGGTTGAGCCTACTGCGACCCGGGGTGGGTGGCATGGGGTCGGTAATCGATCGGCATTGGTGCAACGCCCTGTCCCAGTAATGATCTGGCACCGTTCTACCTTGACGCATTCTCTGCTTGATACAGTATTTGGTTCCGCAGGGAAGCCCCAACCGTGTTTGAAGATAATGGCGTTCTCTTGATGACGGTTGTTGGGTTTACCGCTTAGGTGTCATAGCTCAGCGCGGCGAGTTCTTTCCAACTCGGTATGTTTACTTCACGAATGAGCGTCGCACCCTGATGGGTAGGGAAGATCTGTGGCGCAGAGACGCGGTTTAATGGCCGAGGCATTTGTGTTCTGATACCCCGTGCCATAACTCGGACCGGAACCTGTTTCACAGGGTTGAATCCGGGGTACCACAGTACCCGGCTGGTTCCGTTGCCTACACTGCCCAGGGCCTCGTTTGGGAAACATTTTGGTTGTCCGAGTGTGGCCAGGACGGCCGCGGATATAGTTGACGAGGAGAACGAGAGACGAGGGAGGTGACATGAGTAGTGGGAGGCGTGCACGGTGTACCCGGTCCGCAACTTCGGAGGTTGTTGCATCGGGAGTTGCGCCAGGCGTGTCCAGCGCTCTTGCAGTGGTACGAGGGAAGTTACAGGCAGTTGGGGAGAGCACACAGCGGAGTTATGCCAGGCGTTCGCCGCCCACAACGCAGCCTGGGTTCGAGCTCGGTTGGGGGATGGTTGCAGGGACGAGCCTCTGTGCTAGGTGTGCATCGCCCAAGCGGGCTCAACTGGTCAGCGGGGGAAGGGAGATCAAAGAGGGGCACAGAGCGAGTACTCAGAGACTCGCTAACTCTCCCTCACAGCCGATTGGTGGGCACGCGGAAAGGGGACCCGAGACGTGACGGGAGAGATATGGTGTGGCTGTGAAGAATGCGTGTGAAGTGTCCAGGGAGCGAGCGGAAGTGGAAGGCCTGGTTGGAGAAAAGGACGGACTGTATTAGGCAGCGCGCCGGGCGTGCTCGGAGTACTTCTCCACCGACATCGAAGGGGGGAGGGCGTACAAGGCGGCAAAGGCTTCGTTACAGAGGCCAGTCCGGGTTTCCGGAGGAGACTTTTACTCGCCTGCAAACAAGAAGTGCTCTACTCATGCTCACTTGAGGTTTCCGGTGCTCGCGGGAGGAGTATGTGGAAATAATTATTTTCTTTTTCGGCGAGATATCCAACGAGGCCATGACTGTAGCGCGGTGTGCCTTTCCAAGTCTTTGTTGAAGATCCGTTCTCACGCACACAGATCGCTGAAAACAGACGAAATCTCTACGGGTCTTTCCTCGTTCCAACTGTTGAGCATGTCTCCATGTTCCGACAGAAGGTCTATACTAATCAGGTGAGTAAAAGACTGGAAACGTATTTGCACAGTGGGAGTCGGCACACCATCCTACGATTTAGCTGAAGATTCGTACACATTCCCTCAAGAAGTGAAGGGGGGGGAGCGCAGTAGACTAGTGCGCCCTCAGTCTGTGCGCCAGCGCAGCACACACACATTCTATCGTGCACGCCCTCACGTTCATGCACGTGCACGCTAGGAGAAATGGACACAAAGACGATCATTGAGCACCCACCGCCTGGCACGCACCGGGGCACGCTCGCCGAACAGGTTCGAATTAACGAGAATGTGAGGAGAAACTGACGGGCGAGAGTCTAGTTCGACTCCGTCGAAGATTTGAGTATGAGTATATGGTCATAGCGGAGTGTGTGGCGAGAAAAAGAGGTCGTGTTGCGATAGGGAGAGAGAAATAGGGGCAGACTGGGCACGCAAGAAAGAGAGCGAGAGTCAGGGCAAGAAGGGAGAGAGAGAGAGATAGAGTGAAAGAGAGAACACTGACAACCAAAGATCACGACAGAAACAAACAAGCTACTGGGTACCATTGACTCTTCCTATCCGTTCGCGAATCCGTTGAAACAGACACATTCGCATATCATTGAAGACTTCATACTGTAGGGAAAGGTTCGCTTATCCGAATGAAACTGCCGCACCCTGCCGAGCGGAATGCATGGGAGAGAAGACAGAAAAGTAACTCCGTTTGAACTCGGGCCTACAACCCGAGAACTCAGGGGTTGAGGGATCAAGAGGGCAACTTTAAGGGCGCTAAACAGGGTCAAAGATAGGGTTTCTGGTGCGTCTGAGGATGATCTTGCGGGCTATTTTTGACGTCGTATATATTTATTTTATTTTATTTTATTAATGTTTGTTCACCCAGGGAGAAGACTTTATGTGCGTTTGAAAGACTCCCGCAAGAACATCTGCAGGTACGTAGAGAGAGCAGTGCTCCGAGGAAACAGATGGCAGAGCAGTCCAAAATGCTGCATTGAAAACCTCTAATTTATGAGTTCTCTGGGAGTACATCTTTGTATTAAGCCAAAGCGTTTGTTGTTAGGCTGAGCAACCAAGCATTACGTACAGCGTGAAGCCTGTTTCAATACAACCAGCAGAAGGGAAACACAAGTGCCCAAGCGGGACATTCGAGTTGGTGTGAGGGGGGGGTGCAACTTGCCGGACTGGCAGCGTGTCGCGTTCATAATCATCCCCCTTTCCAAGTTACGCTGCGGGATTTTCTGTCACGATTTTACTGGGTAATTCGCCATCTTCCTGATTGACGAGAAAATGACGGCTTAGGAGTGAAACAAAAAATCCCCTAATCTGACCAACTTTGTTTTCCTCACTCATTTTGAGAACGAGAAAAATCTGTTCAGTAAGTCAAATTGCAAAGTTTCCTGAAGCAAGAGTATTTAACTGAGTTAACCAAATTGTTAAGTTTTTTTTGACCTGTTGACGATGGGCTAAAATCTCCAAGAGAGTCAAGGCGCTGTCGTACCAAATACCCTTACAAGGGTATTTGGTGTGCTTTTTGTAAGTCACGCCGGTGCGACCTCATCCGAAGTTGATGGCGCCTTCGCGGGTGAGGGTTGCGTCCTTGCCCGGGTGAGCGGCGCGCGCGGAGTATCGATGATAAGGTGCAACCACGCGCGACACGGGTGTGCGCTGCATGAGCATGCGTGGCGTCACAGGCCAGCAGAACGCACGGCCCCTCGCCCAGTTACTTTTTTTTGTTTCCTTACATTTATTCTTATTTTTATTAATTTTATTATCTATTTATTCCTACTTCTATTTTTATGGTTGTCTTTGACCCAGTGACCGGGTCCGAGACCAACGTCGGGCACCATGGGTCTCGCTCGGCTACTACTTTGCCGGATACGGGTTGCCGTTACGACAGTCGAGGACCTTGATCACACGCCTCTTTCGACAAGGCCCGCTCGGGTTGCAACGTGTCCTGGATGCTGGAAAAATTCCTCGGTCAGCCGCCTTGATACTCGGACAACAAAATTCAACGTGCATGCGAGCCGGTGGGTGATTAGCCTATGAGGCGAAAAGAGACCTGGGTGGTGGGGGCTGCTGCGGGCGCACCGTCCACCAACCACGGTCTGCTATGACAGATTCGAGTGTGAGCGCGCCTGCTGGGACCCGCTTCACCCAAGCTCACGCTGTTGGCTTAGCAGCGGGCCTGCGCCCTTCAGCCCTCTGCAGCGTCGCAGATGACTCGACGGCTGAGCATATGCCCGACGTTGTGGTGCTGTTGTCTTTTTCAGGGGGCACCGGTGGGAAGCTGCCGCAGTTTTTGCTGTGCGGCAGGGCTGTCCTAGCATCTGTTCCCATGGAACCGGCTCCACTTCAGCCTTTGAGGGCGGCCGAGGGCACTGTTGGGAGGCCAGCAAAATTGGTGGCTGCAGCAGGCTAGTCACATAGGACCCCTTTCCACCTCGGCCTCCGTTTTTTAATATTTGTCGCTGCCACCAAGATCTGCACCAGGACCCGTGGGGTGGTTAAAGCCTGGGCAACCATGACCAAAGGATACACCACCCGTTCACCTCAGCCCGTTGTGAAAAGTGAGAGGGTTGGGTGTTGATAGGCCTGTGGGACCAACAGTTGTGGACCCAGGTCGAACTAGTACACCCACAGACTGGGGGAAAATAAAGTTGTGGGACTAGCACCAGCCGGCCTAATCCAGTTGGTAGACCTGCGGGTTGTTGAAGCGCATACCTAAGCTCGAACTCCACTGAAGGTGGGCGAGTGGGAGCTTGCGGCACATGTTGAACTGCCGATATTTTTAATTTTTAACTTTTTTTTTTTTTTTTTTTTTTTTTTTTTTTTTTT
>BFEA01000355.1:635177-660095 GCA_003427395.1 Chara braunii | reverse complement strand
CTGACTGATCCGGTCGCTTTGCTTGTTTGCCTAAGATATTGAAATGGGGCTGGAGATGAGGTCCTCCTGACTGATCCGGTCGCTTTGCTTGTTTGTCTAAAACATTGAAATGGGGCTGAAGATGAGGTGCTCCTGACTGATCCGGTCGCTTTGCTAAGTTAGTCAGATTTGCTTGTTGACAATGGTCTGACTCTTCTCCTTGTGAGGATAGGCTAGGCTAGTGTGTTGAGGATTGCATGAGGTTTGATTGAGAACAAGTTGGAAAGTTAATCAACTAAGTAAGATACATGACTAATATTTATGTGATCAGGACAAGCGAAAAATGAACGCTTCGAATGAACGAACCCTTGTTTTGAACTAGTTGAAAGAGTTGTTGACATGACATACTTGTTAGCAAAGTCTTGTCTTTTGTTCAAGTTTTGTCTATTTCTGTTGCTTAATAGGTTAGTCTGTTAGTGCTCGCCACGTGCTGGAGCTATAGGAGTTAGTTCAATTCCTACATTTTCTGAGTTAAGTTTATTTTACTTAGATCAAGTTCTCGCATTTTCTGGGATCTTTTTTTTACTTGGTCTGTATAAATTTTGGGTAGCTACTTTTCCTACGGGAAGCGCTGCTGAAATTTCTACAAAACCAAGGAGTTGGTCAAATTTTGACTTTCAAAGTGCAACTTTTGTCTTTGTTTATATCTGGAAAGTCCACATTTCTAGGGGAGGTGCTGCCCAAATTTTTACTAAATCAGGGAGTTTGACAAAATTTGACTTTGTAAACTCATAGTTATTTTTGAATTTTTATATTCAGTCTCGTACAAATTCTGAAAAGGCATTTTTCCTACGGGAAGCACTGCCGAAATTTTTTTAGTTTTGAAGAGTTAGATTATATTCTTGTAGGAGAATTTTTGGCAATTCACCCTGTATAGGGGAGATCCTGCCAGAATTTCCCATATTCTTTGAGGTATATTGGAGAGATAGATTTAAGACCTAGTTTTATGATAATTTGAGTGAGATGTGATATGGGGATTTATTCTCCGTACACTTAAAGTTCAAGTATTTTGGGATTTGACCTATGTGTGTAACAGGTCTTTCTTGACCGTTTTTAATTCAGGATTTGGACTAAGTTTCAACTTGATCCTGTGAGGATCATCTCATGTTATCATTGATAACAGGTCAGTTGGTTGATCGCCGACTCGTTGGCTCACGACACAACTTTGCTTACACCTGTACCTCAGCTTGATGTCTTAGCCCTGAGATTTGATATGTTTTTTTTAAGATTTTAACCAGGCTTCTTTTAATGGTCATTATAAAGAATTGATGGGTTTTTATGGAAAGTTTGACAGTGGTTGGGGCTTGAGTGTGTGAGGCGTGGAGTGAGTTACAGGGAACAGTAAAGTTGACCACATTGGTGCATGACAATGTGACTTTTGTGTGTGTTTGTGTCTTATGCAGGTTAGTATTATTGAGCTTGATATATGGGTAATACTTTGACATCAGTGAGAATGACAACCATGTGCCGCAGGATCTGCATACCTGATGGGATTATGTTTCCCCTTCTTTTATTTTATCTCGAGTTCTGATTTGATGTATGGGTATTGGGATGCTTGTTTATTTATAGAGTGATTTTGCTTGTTAATTTTTATAGTTGGACGTTGTAGTCCGTGGCAGCCGTCAAAGTCAAACCCCTTGACTTTTTTCCAGACCCCAAATGATGGAGCTGGTCTTCAGGGCAATGAGAGACGATTGCCACCACAGGTATGAACCTGTGTACCACCCACTCTCCGCAAGGTGCAGAAGAGGGTGTGGTTTTCAACCGCGCTTGGCGGTTGTCCAGCGCCGAAAGATTAACCCTCAAGGCGTGTGTCAGCCGACACTTGAGTACCGAATGCGACCCTAGAGATCAACGAGGGCCGCATGAGTACGGGTACTGCATAGTACGCCATCACTACAACCGCTTGCGTACGCTTGCATCGCGAACCGATATGAGTTATCCCTACGTCCGCGCGGTTTTATACCAAGTCTCGCGTGCGATGCCTATCCGGTTTCCGCGTCGGAGAGTTATGGGACGACTACTGAAGGGACTAGGAATGTTGTCGCGTTGTTTGTGTTGTGTCGTTTCGTGCGTATGTATGTGTGCGTGTGTTTTATTTTTATGTTCTTTATTTATAGTAGTGTGCGCGTGGCGTGTGGGATGCATCCTAATCGACCTACGACGAGCCTCGCTTGGGACCTAAGTCCCCCCACCGCGCGTACCCCCTATGCTATACCGAACGAGAAACGCCCTCGACAGGTCCACCTCTGCGATTGCAACTGATCAGCTTTCGTATTGTGGACTGGTAGCTCAACGGGGATACGCCCACCTAAGGGATGGTGACAGCTCCCGTAGGTGGAGGTAAGTTGTACCTCGCGTGACCCTATCCTGTCGTAGGGGTTTGCGAGAGGTATGGCTGGCGCACTCGGCCAGAGCGGCAACGCTCCACGACTAAAGTCCTGCCGAATCTTGCGTGACGCAGTCGAGAAGGTCCCCTCGCTTGCGGGGATCGTGCGCTCGACAGCGTGGCAGGTATTTCAAAAAGGGAAACATCCCTGCTGGCCGCTGAGGACCTCCGAAGCGGGCGCACCGAGTGACAGGCGGCGTCGCCCCTGGCTTCAACGAGCGGTAGGAGCCTCTCCCCAGGTTTCCTCACACCGTATTCTTACGTGTGAGCACTTCAAAATTCCCATATACTGGGTCGCACAATATTACGTACATAGTTCCATCATGTTTATTCATGATGAGAGCCTCTGACCTCGTTAAAAAGGATCTTCCTAATAATATGGGAAGATTCAGACTCGGCATGATGTAAAAGCAGAAACGGACCTTAATCCGCCCTACTTCCACAATGATATTTGAGGCCACACCCGTATAACCCGACTTCCCACTGGCTTCATTGAGGAATCCGAAATCGCTCTTATCAACTCTTAATCTCAATCTCTCAGCCGTCTCTGAATTCATACTATTAATTTCCGCCCCGGTATCTACCATTCCAGGGCATCCCCTTCCCCTGATATTAACTTATATGGAACGAGTCCCTACGGATTTCCAATCCATCTTGCTCCCGGCGGCAGTCCAGTTTGCCTCCTTCGGGATCAAATCCCTCATTTTTACCGTCGCCACTCTCTTTCGTGCCAGTTTTTCCTTAACTAATTGTCTGAGCTTAGGGGCTGTTGCCAGAATTTCCTTCAAATTTAACAGCTCGTTATGTCCGTCGAGAAGCTTGTTTACCAAATTTTCGAGGTCTGCCACCTCTTTAATTGATGTTCGATACTTCCACCTTTTAATGGACTTTTCTCCGACCTTTTCTTTTTCTTCCTTACCCCCCTACTTTCGCTTTTTGGCTGTTTGCTCAGCTTGTTTACCCTCCTCTTCTCTCAGTTGTTCATCCTGATCGTCTTCCTCTTCGCCTATGTCAATAGAGGGTTCACGAGGAGGAGGAGGTGGAGTTGGCTCCTGCTCCTTGGTTGTATTGTCTTCCTTTGCCCGACGAGCGGTATGTGGCACAAAATTTCTAAGGGCTTGGTAAGTCGGCTCAGATCCTGCAACCAAGTTAGCCCTTAGTGCCCTTGAATTTGGTTCTCGGGGTCTCTCACCCCCACTTCCTTGATTCATTGTAAATACGTGCGGGGCTTCCAACTCTATCACCTTGACCTCTTCACATATTCCCAACATTCGAGTGTTTAACCTTCCTATATTACCTATTAGGTCCTCCATCCTCTCCATGGTGTCCTTTACTGACTCTCCACTTGCTCCTTCTTCTCCTGGTTCAAGCTCAATCAACGGGGCATCCTCTGCTTCTTGGTCTATTTTCAGTCCTTTCTTTAATTGTTCCCCCAGCTCAGTCGCATCTTCGACTTTGCTAAACGAATCCTCATTTTCCTGTCATATCCGGAACATGGCGGGGGCACTGGGTCCTAGCCCTGCAACCCTGAGTGCCTCCTTCCTCGTGCCTCTAGGGATATTTGGGTCAATGACAATGTCTCGCTTATCGTACACATCCCCATCCATGCTTGACGTAATTATCCCATCCTACTTGTTCATCTTTCTAACATGGCATCTCTTCACGGTATGGCCTTTGATCTGACAGTGAGTACAGATACATTCACTATAATTTATTCAACCTCGTCTGAATCCTTGACCATTCCACTGTCCATCACTCCTACCAAACCCTCGGCCATAGCTTTGATTATAGCCCTGACCATATCCTTGGTTATACCCCTGACCGACATGGTTAAAATTCATCTGATTATAGTTTCCCGACTGAGGGCCTCCTTGATTGCCCCAACTTCCCCCTTGTCCGCCATGTCTTGTTCCTCCAAATCATTTTCCACCCTGACCATTTTCTCTTCCTCCTTGACCATTTTCTCTTCCTCCGTTCGTACCTCTACTTTGTTCGTGTCCTTGTCCTTGGAACTGATTTTGGTTCTGATTACCGTGTGTTTGCTCCGCTTTCTGAGGCAGTTGTCCGCTTGTTGTTCCACCTTGTGCTTGACCTGCCCTCTGTACTTGGGGCAGATTTGGATACAAGCTCATCTGGCCAAACCCAGGCCATTGATTTCCTGGAAAAAATCCGGGTCACGCACCCATAGGAGCCACAACCGGCCATGGGGCGAGCTAGGCTGCGGGAGTCTGTGCTTCTGACGTCCCAGCTTGTTGAGGATTTTGCCCCTTGCCAGTTCCTTGTTTCCCCGTTGGTTGATTCTTGGTCTTTTTCTGGGCCGTTTTAGCCTTGGTGGTCTGTTCCGGCTCTTCTTCCTCTTCTTCCTTATCCCCTTCATCTTCTTTTTCATATCTCCTTTTGTTCGTTGCTTGACCAACTGCCATTACCTTCCCTAACGCCATTTGCTCCTTCATCTCCTTGAGCTGAGCCGCCATACTACTCAAGACCCCTCCTAAGGCTAAATTCACCCCCTGAATTGCGCTCACCTCCTTCCTTTTCTTTCTTTCCAGTTTCACCTGATGATGAAACACTTGGTCCAAGTCACCGGATGCCAAATTTCTTTTGATTGTCTCTCCGGATGTCTTTTTCCCTTGCGCACCTCCTCGTGTCAGCTCCATCGCTGCATATCCTGAGAATTTTCCCAAGAAAATGACACATTGCATTTCTTCAGAAAGCCCTGGGACTCTTCCTGCCATCTTCTCAAAGACTGTTGCGAAAGCCCATATCGTAGTGAAGTCATTCCTATTCAAGTTGTGTAGGTGATCGACTGTCAACAACCCATCACCCAACTTGTACTTTCGTTGCATCCCCTTCTTGAATTCGATCCAACTACCTTGGGCTTCTGCAACGATATTTTCAACTTCTGGGCGACACTCCCACCATACGTACTCATATATCTGAGTAAATTTCTCAGCCGCTGTTAGCCGATTGAAAACCTGTTCCAGGAGTTCTAACCAGTGGGATACCCGCTCTCCTTGAAAAGAGAATATCTCTATTTTTGGCAGTTGTGACCTTTTGATTGCCCTACTTTCCAGCAGCCGCACGATCTCTGCAGCTGTAATGGAACCCTGTCCTCCATTGGCATCTCCCATCTTCCCACAGTCCTCAGTCAATCTGTCATACAAATGCAGAGACGACGGATTTTTAGATTACCTTTCAGTGTTCTTACTTTTCTTTTTAGTTTTTGCCTTGGGTGCTTCACCCTTCCCAAGGTGCTAACAAAACCCTACCCAACCCTTAACTCTAACTATCTTACACTTTCTCTTTTTTTTACTCTCATATTATCCTCCCCCCTTGACATTAACTGGTATACACTAATTCCCTCATTTATGCGAGTCCCAGTTACTATTCCTATAGTCTAATGAGATGACTGATATGGCAAAAACAGTCATGATTCTACTTTTCAACTTCCAGATTTGCTCACCAATCTACCCTTCCAATTTCTTTTGCAGTCAACCAATCCCCCGTCCAGGAATCATACCCCATTCCGAACATTATAAGTATATCAAAAATGCAAACCTTGATCTTCATTTCGGCCTTAAGCTTCTTCCAGTAAGTTTGCATTGGTTTCATACGGTGAACACGAACATACGCATCTACCGTAGACAGGACTTTCTCAAAATCTTTGTCGACCAAATCTGGTCCCATCTCTAAATACAGGCAATAAAGAACTTGGGGCGTAAAACATTCGCATCTCCCCAGAGGCACGGCTACGGCAGCCAGGGCCGCTTGTTCTACATTAGCATGGTTGTAAAAGATTTCATTAATGATGAAGTCCGGCAGGGTAGCCTTTACGTAGTGGGTGGGGTAGACAAAGTCCGACGCCCATCTTGCTTCTATCATGGGTATAATCGGTCGGAATTCCCCCCACCTTTCCTCTTTAATCTTGTCCTCGATGATCGCTTCTGTAGTCAGGAGATACTTGGATAATGGTTCACTATGTCCTATCGCCAAGTACACTCCGTGCATCCTCCATAAATCCGACGAGAGGTATAGGATTGCTCGAACTATTATACTCTCTCGGTTCGGGGTGTGTCCAACTTCTACCCATACAAATGTTTTTGACCCAATCGGGGCTCCCCACCACGAGGTGATCTCCTCCTCTCTCATGCTTAGCCCCTGGGGCAACGACATCCTTCAGCCCAACCTGGTACAGATGAGCAGCTCAATCCCAATTCCTTGAGTAGCGTACGACATCTTGAGTGATTTTCTGGCGGCCTATGTAGTGAAGAAGAAAGAGGCAAAATACACACAATACTAATGCGTAAGTCGTACTTTGTGATGACATACCCCCTTATTTTAAATTTTCTCCCCTTTTTCTTAATCCTACTCAGGAGATTTTCCTCTGCCCTCTCATTACATCTTTTTTCCTCCTTCATCCCACTCTTTTCTCCCTTCAAGTTCAAGCAAGCAACGTCTTCCTTCACCTCCCTTTTCCCTTCTCGCCACTCACGTCTCAGTGTTCCATCTTATTTAGAATATAAACCCTCTCTCTTCTTTTTCCATTTCATCTTTCGTCACTCAGTCCCCAGACCAGAAGTTATAGACTAACCCAAACATGATAGGAATACCATTCATGCAGATCCTGGAGCGAACTTTCTCTTTCGATTTCTCCCAGTACCCAAATCTTTCTTCCATAAAATAGACTCTAGCGTATGTGTTTACGATGGGCAGTATGTTGCTAAAATCACTCCTGGTGAGCTCGGAGCTCATTTCCAGGTAAAGGTAGTAAATCATATGCGGGGTGCAGAAATCATATCCTCTATTAGGTACTTTCAGTGCTGCTTCAGTGGCCATCTCCACTCTTCCCTGACCAAAAAACACCTCATTGAAAATGAAATCTGGGAGCGTGGTTTTAAGGTAACGAATTAAAAGAGTAAAATCTTTGGCCGGAAGCATTTTGATTTCCTTTATAACTCCTCTTATGTCCCTCCATGGACCTTCCCGGCTCCAGATGTTGAGCGTCGCCTCTGCCCTTGTTGTAAGTAGCATCATATATTCTTCTTCTCCTTGATCGTGGTTCGATTCATAATCATTCCAGAGACGGGTAGTCAGGTAGAGGGTGACCCTCACACTACGCCATCCCTCCACTGAACTCCAACTTGTTTCTACCCACATAAATGTCTCGTTTCCTAACGAGCGGCCCCACCATAATTCGCCAAGTTCCGCTCTGCTTTTTCCTTTTGGCAGTGTCATTCCTATACCATTATCGTTTCTAACTGGTGCTTCGACCCTGGAAACTTGCTCTGCGTAAGGCATCTTGATTGAATCCGGACCACCCCTTTTATGACCTGTTTTCACAAATGACAAGATAGGAGCGATCAATTAACGTACCGTCTTAGTTATTAACTTCTGGTGCCCTTACTACGGAGTAATCCATCTTTCTCTTCTATTAATAAGGAGTCATTTTACTGGATTTTCCTTCCTATATTCCCCAGGTACACACCTAGACTCATTAGCCTAGTCTTATACCGGTCTTAGGTAAGGGTCACAAGAGTCCAAACTTCACATCCCTATTCTAAACACCGTCTCCCTTACCCACTTAAATGGTTTTCCTCGATTACCATCTCTATTAAGTAATGAGATAAAACTTTTTCTCAGATAACCCCCTCATACATCAGGTATGAAATTAAGCAGCATATTTCAATCTGGCATAGGAAGAACAGTGTCATGGTAACACACAACCTATGGTTTCTTGGCACATTATGGGATACTACTGGCGGATCAGGTACATATGGCGGCGGAGGTGGAAGAGCAGGCCGAGGTGGTTGTGGAACCACTGCCAGTTGTTGTTGACGGCGTGCCAAGGAAGAGGATGGTGAGGGATATGTCATAGAGTAAGGTCAAGAGGAAGGTCGTTCAAATCGGGAAGGCGGGGCGTCATAATGCTGCTCGTATTTATAAGAGTAGTAAGCCATTTTTCCACGAGATGGCGTGCGTTCGCGGAAATCCTCTCGATGCCTGAGTAGACGCGACCCTTCTCATTTTTTCCTCTTCTTCCTCTTCTTCCTCTTCTTCCTCTCGCTCTTCTCTTTCCTTTGTCAAATCAATCGGCCTTTCCGTCGCCTTCCCCTGTCGTCCACCTCTTCCCTTTCCAGCTTCAGGCCCGCGAGGCATTGCTAAGATTTTACTTAAAAGAATATCACAGAAGCTTAGTTACCTATAGATCAGAACTCGTATGGATCCGTTCACATAGAACCCCGGCAGGCAACCGAAGGTCCCCGGTAACGGCACCACCTGTCGGGCGCGGCGGTCTGGCACCCCGATGGGAGCGCTGAACCTCACGGTCGTGTCACGCGGGATTTATTCCTTGAAGAAAAACCGGTCACCACTCCGACTGTGCGCGCGAGCTATACCTCTCACGACGCTCTGCGACAGGCCAGGACGTTCCGAGGTACAACTTACCTCTACCTGAGGGGCTGTCACCACCCTCAGGTAGGTGTATCCCTACTGAGCTACCGGCCCACATGCGAAGGTTTTTACATGCCTTTGTAGAGGAAGTTCGACCGAGGGCGTTTGCTCGATCGTTGTAGCATAAGATGGGGTACGCGCGGTAAGACGCCCAGAAATGACCCGTTAGATAACCAGGTCGAACTTTTTAAAAGACAGTTTATCCCCGCTGTTGCGTAATGTATTATTTCCTTGACAAATATCAATCAAACTGTCTTTCTACCAAAGAGTGTCCTATCTTTCTTAACAAGTTATGACTTAACTGAACATCAGAATAGTATAGAAGTTAAGTTGGACATATGATGAATATGAAAGTATTACCGCCGAAAACCCTCCCCATTTTCACAAGTGTTGTGTGTCCGAGACTCTTCAACAGACCAGGTCCAGTTCAATCCAAAATCACGCACAAGTCAGACCTGCACAGAACAATGCAAAGACAGTTCACATGCCATGCACTAACGGAGTCAATCATCAACCATTGACCTTGTCTCTCACTTCCCAAACCATGTAAGACAGCCTTATCTTTCCTGAGACGTAAGCCCAGCCCCCTCACATTTCTTCAAAGGACCCTTGAGAGTGACTTAGGACCATTTAGGCAATGACCACAAGTGACAGTTTTACTGACCACAGGGTTTGACTTTAGAGGTGGGTATCAAGTCAAAGGAAAAAAGTTGAATCGGTAACAACCGACCTGTTATCGAGAGATAACAGAAATTTGGGTCCTTTCTGTAGAACCTCTTCCTTGAAACGCAGTAGATAAACGGGGACCTGCGCACACACAGGTCAACAAAGATTCAACACCCCCACTCGATTTCCCACATATTGATATCTAAGGGTCGAACCCCTAGACATGGGTAGTGAGCTTTAGGATCGACATCCCAAGTCTAATCCCTAGTTTTACTCTCACAACCCTACCCTAAGTCGTCTGTCACTCTCTCCTTTCACTCAAGGAGTCTCATGCCTGTGTCCTAAAGCGTCTTTAGGGAAACTCATATTTTCCCTACTCTTAGTCCTTGCATTTTCTCTCTCGGAAACAAGCGCACCGTTTGGCGCTTATGTAGACGAGATATAACTCATTCATAGTCATGGTCTTTCATCCGAAAGCTATGGACAACTATGGACTGCGAGGTGATTCTTAAACTTCTTTCTTTCGCGGTCCTATCTTCTTTCCTTGTTCCCTTTCCGGATGCGTGAAGACCTTGCTCCAACAGGAGCATCGTTATTTCCTTTCTCTTCAATTTGTCCTGACATACTCAAGTAGTAGATCGATTCAGACATGAATCTTTTGTTACTTGATCAATACCAAGCAATCGGTTAGTCAAAGCAGACAGTCGAGTAAGTCACTCATGAGTAACTGACTCTATGTTTAGTCTCACTCAATGTATACATAAGATCTGTTCAGAGTAGCAGGACAGCTCACACATGAGTACCCTTCCTACAACAAATAGTTGAGGCTCATACAGAAGCACCCTACTACTTACTTTAGGTAGACTCCCGAAAGATCTGGATGTCAATCCCTTTCTTGAGGTTAATAATGGTCTGCGTGAATAATAGGCGACCCGCACAAGAGTCTCCTACTATCACGTGACAAGGTCCTCTTCATGAGAGCATTTAGGATAATCTTAATAAGGGTATCATGTTGCCTCTTCTGAAGCTGACCGACCAGGTTAGTTTGGACAGAAGACTAGTATTCAGGGTATCCCTACAGGAGTACCCTCTTAGCGAGTTAGTACAGAATCAAGTAGGTAAAAGACAGACCGCAACAGAGGCCCCTCTACTACTTTCCTTGGGTAATGAGTAGTCCAGGCGTTAAATAAGTAATAGGACGACTCCTACAGAAACCTCTCTATTACCGGTTTGGTGGTCGAACTATCAGAAGAGGAAGAGTAGAAATCTGATTTCCTACTCTTTGCAGATTGTTAGCCATCCTTAGACTCGAGCGTGTGAAGAGGACGACCCTCCCTGGAGCCTTCCTTATTATTTTGTAAAAGTCAGACCCCTCTTCCTGTCACGACGACAGTCGATCCGGTAGATGGTAAGGTAACTCACACATGAGTACCTAGTTTACTTCATAAGTTAATRTTAGATATCCCTTACTGTCATGACGACAGCCGATCTGGTAAGGTAGTGAGGCAACTCACACATGAGTGCCTAAGTTAGCTCATAGTTAGTGTCAGAACCCTCCTCCCGTCACGACGACAGCCGCTCAGGTAGAGAGTACTTAGATTGGTTTATAAGTATTTTGTTTGTACCCTCGTCCCATCACGACGACACCCGATCCGGTAGAGAGTACTTAGATTGGTTTATAAGTATTTTGTTTGTACCCTCGCCMCATTACGACGACAGCCGATCCGGTAGAGCGTACTTAGATTAGTTTATAAGTAGTTGTTTGTACCCTCGCCYCTTCACGACGACAGTCGCTCAGGTAGAGAGTACTTAGATTAGTTCATAGATTATCATTAGGACCCCCTTCCCGTCACAACGACAGTCGGACAGGCAGAGAGCAAGGTGACTCACACATGAGTACCTAATTGTCAACCTTTAGTCAAGTCAGCGCATACATAAGTAGTACGACGGCTCACACATGAGCCTCTATCGCCCTACTTTTGTTTTTCAAGCCTAAACAACCTAAGTTCCTCCTTGGTTACTTTTTGTTCTTTTCCTTCCACCAGGCATGATTCTTACTTCATTCATATATTCACATCCCCTTCTATTGACCTTAGTCCTGAAAAAAACATAAAATGGTATATCACAAGTCATGCAGGCAGTCCAATAGAAAGGCGTAGCCTATAAGGGTATATGGACAAGGGTCAGGTGATGCGTACCTCATGGTTCCCTGCCCCCAGAGTTTCTCCTGAACTCCGGCAGAGCTCCCGCAATCGCTCTGTACTTGGAGATGTATGGACTATGCAACTAATTGTCGGTACCTAAGGTTAGCAGGGGTCAGTATTGCCTTAGCAAAACATGCCATCATCCAATCATAGTCAAAGAGATAGGTACTTGGAGAGGATCAACTCAAAACAAAGATAGGGGAAGGATGGAGGAGGCAAGCGTCAGCATGTAGTGACAACGTCTTTCTCCTTTCCAGTACCCCTTTCTTTCCTCACTCTTCGGCCCTTTTCTCACTTGTGATGTTTCAAAATTGGCAACAAAAGCAACCGAGAAATAACAATAATAATAACAATAACAATACAATAATAATAATAATAATAATAATAATAATAATAATAAGTGAAGTAATATTGATACTAAGATAATAATAGGAATGTTGATGATAATTACTCATAGTATCGATCAATAATAATAATAATAGGAATAATAGTCACAATAATAATAGTAGTAATGGAAATAAAAATAATTAAGGTAGTGATAATACCGAGAAATCCAACACTTTGTTAAATATTGTGATTGACCTTTCACGGAACAAGCAAGTGAAAACGTCTCACTGATGCATTACCTATTGGGGATCTTTTCCCCACTTTTACTTTTTTCTCCCTCTTTGCTTTCGTCACACCGCCCTGGGCATAGCAACCCGCTCGCTTGTCCGGCATATGCGTTTCTTAGGTTATGTGCGTGTATATGTGACTGTCGTCCTGCCTGCAGATCATGCGGACACATGCTAGTTGTTCCGAGCATATGCCTGCAAGCCCTGTGGGTGCATGGTTGCGGCTCTGCATGCTTGGCCATAGCCTATCAGTGGTTCCGCCACCGACCACGATCGCTTAATGCTCACATGCGGATGCGGTAACACTGCTGCACTCCAGTCAACTAGCCAGCAGCAACTGCCTGAGGCCCGCATCGGAGCGTGTCGTGATAAGGCCCCTGTCGTGGATACTCAGACCCACCTTCACTTAGGGCGGACACGAGACTTGCGGGGTCACCGATTATCGAAGTAATAATAACAATGATAATAATAATAATAATAAAATTAATAATAATCATAATGATAATAATAATAACGAAAATAAAATCAATATCTATATTAGTTAAATATTAGTGATGCAATAAAAGTGGACAAGCCTTCTTTTTCCAACCTGATACAGTTAACAAAAGGAAATGTTGTACCTTGAAGGACTAGTCGTACAGCTGCTGTGACAACAGTCACCCGCGACCTGGTACGGCTTTCACTCTCTCGCTCTCTCTCTCTGGCTGTCCACCTGTCTTCCCTTGTCTATTTGTTTGTCTGCCCTTATCCGTGAGTGTGTCTGTCTTGCGTCTGTCTGTGTTTGTCTATCAGTCCGTCTGTCGCTCTCAGTCAGTCGGTCTGTCTAAGACTGTCCGAATGTTTTGTTCAGTTTGTTCATTCGTTGTCCACCTGTCTGTATTCGTCTGTCTATTTTCACCTGTCTGGTGTGTCTATTTTCTTGTTCGTGCTGGTCTTTGCCTGTTTGTTTCTATCTGTTATGTATGTATGTCTGTGCCTGCCAGATGGCCTGTTTGTCTGTCTGCGCCTGCCTGTATCTTCCTTCTTTTCTCATTAAAAACAGGGCACGGTCTTTTTCTCTGTACAACCGAGGCCACAACATGGGGGTCATGACTGGCACAAAACGTTCTCACTCTCGCATATGGCAAGCAGCAGATGTAGGGTCGAGTACTCGAAATTGTTCCAATAATAATAAGAACAATAATAACAAAAATATTAATAATGGTAATAATAATAATATTAATGATAATATTATTAATAATAACATCAATAACGTCAATAATATCAATCAACAATGCAATCAGACTCCCTGTCCTTCTTTCTTCGCATGCATGTAGACAGATGGCAAGATACACCGGCGCCAGGCGCCTACATAGGGCTCTGAGATATTCCAGAACTCAGATACAAGCTTGCTATAAATAATTATGGCGCCTTTGCACCCTTATCTCCACCCCACATCACCGTACCCTCATTCTTATTTACATGCACTTGCCACGGGATCCCCCTTGATATCCCTCGTGCCCACACACACACTCACCGTACCCGCATACATGTCCCAATGCAACTATGGTTGTCCTTAAACCTTAGCACTATTTGCAGCTTTGGTTGCTCCGCCTTCCTCTATACCCACTTCATCTTCGGGCGTCTGCAGATCACTTTGCACAAGTTGCCCTGGCAGCGCTTTCGCATGACCTCCCACAGAATGAAAGAATGGCGGGGTGCCGCCGCTTGATGTATAATTTTGTTGATCGCTGGTCTGCTTGCCCAATTTCTACCCGTTAGTTGGGTCTGTCTGTCTGCATCTTGTTGGTTTGACTGTTATCATTTTGTCTGTCTGTTGCAATCTGTCGGCCTTACCTCCCTGCCTCAGTCAGTTAGCCTGTGTCAGGCCCACCATGCATATCTGCATGTCTGTCCTCTGTTTGTTTCGTCTGTCTATCACTGTCTATTAGTCTGCCTTTCCCCGTGTCTGTTCCTATCTCTATTTCTCACTGTAGTTGTCTGCCAGCGTGCTTATCTTCTGTTGTTTGTCTGTCTGGTTGTACCCGATTGTCGTCGTTGGTCTGTTCATTACTGTCTGTATTTTTGTCTGTTATTGCTTCTTCGTTGTACCTCTATGTGTGTGTATGTCTGCGTTTGTGTCTGCCGGTTCATTTGTCCGACTGTGTCATAGGTCCGACTGTGATTGCCGGATCGTCAGTCCAACTATGTCTTTTGGTTTGCTTGCTTTTCAGTGTCCCTTTAGAATGCCTGTGTTGGTCCTTGCCCATTTGGCTTGGCTCGTCATGTATATCCGTCTGTACCTCATTTATCTGTCTGTCCGTCCACCCTCGTCTGTTTGCATCTGTCGTCCTGTCTTTGTGAGTATAGAGCGTGCGTGCGGAGTATCCAGGGTGATCCGGAGTTGAAATGTGAAGTGCACAGTGGTGTCGGATACAGTGACAAGGGTTGCGATGTATGGGTGCTGATGCACTATAGCCTGTCGAAGCGATCCTGCATCTGAACTGTGTCCTGGTTCCCATATCTTCGAGCTTTGAGTTCGGCGCTCGTCGCCGGTATGTTGCGCGGCTGCTTGCATGCCTGAGAAGCATGAACGAAAGTTAGTCTGATTTTACTACTACTAATAATAATAATGATATGCGAGGGAGATGAGCAATAGCGAACTTTAGAAATCAAACAACAATATAAATATGAGACCAGATAGTCTTGATCTCGAACCAACAACAGACTTGCATCACGAGATTCACCAAATAAGAACACACCAAGAGTTCGCAGTTGACAATGCTGAAATAGTCTCATCATCCTTATCAACAAAGAACCAGAGTTTATATCCTGTCTTGCGCTCGGCGCCCAGACTACATGTGGCAGATCCTAACTATCCCATACTACAGTGCAAAAGTTGACGACAACCACTTTCTGAAGTACGAGCAGATTTCGAACAATGCAACACGTGTCCAGCACCAGGTATGTCTCTCGTATCTCTCACAACCCCAATACACAGGTGCCGCATGTCCCAAAATCATGCAAATAATAATAATAATAATAATAATAATAATAATAATAATAATAATAGTAATAATAATAATAAAATGCAAGAAACGAGAATGTGGGCGAAGCACAGAAATCCAACTTGCAAAATCCCACTGAAGTCCGAGTAGTCAAAGCAAGAGCAGATAACACAATGGAACCGAGTAACCATCCATTTGAGAACGATACGATAGAATCATGAGTCAATGTCCCAGCCCAATCGGGCAACACCAACAGAGTAACCCAGTGTAGCTCTCTCTCTTGAATGGCGTCGGACTCCCTATCTACTCTACAGCCTAATACTGCAACTAAAGCATGAAAGCAACCAGACAACTTGACGACCAGCAAGTGAGAACATCGACACCAATATCGACTTTTCTTCTCTATCCAGGTACGTCTCTCTCTCCTCCCACACTCTTTTCCCCATCACACAGATATCGGACAATAATAATAATAATAATAATAATAATAATACAACGAAGATCAGCACAGCCAGATGACAACTCCAGATTACACTATCGCATTGAAGCCAGATAGTCATACCGTGTCCAGAGAGCAACATTTCACCTATAATACACCAATGGAGGTTCGTAGCACTAAATACCAATGTCCAAGGAGAGCATACTATCTCCTCTCAGCACAAGAGTCCAGTTCCTTCACACTTACAGTCAGCGCCCAGTGCCCAACCTACTTCTACACAACTACCACATACTACAAAAAGACAATGCAACTGTTGATGTCAGCGGCAGCCCGAAGTACTAGAAGATGTCGCCCATGCAGACTACCATCAATACAAGGTATGTGTCCTCACATCATTAACATCATCATCATCATCATCATCATCCTCTTTTCTCCTCTCTCTCTTCTTTCTCTCTCCTTCTCTCGCTTTCTCACACATGAGCGCACACCCCGTCGCATACCGTATAGGTGCAGACCAGAATAAAACCGACCTCTCAAAGCACAGGATAGTGTAGCGAAAGACTTAGATACCAATGATCTGACAATCAATATCGCAATGCAGCCCCAACATCATCATCGTCCCATGGTGTGAAGGGGCCTGGCGCTATATACAGGAAGGAGGCGTCAGGTCAGCCATACACAGACGAAGAGAATGGGATCGGACGAAGAAGAGGAAGGAAATCAGACGAAGACGAGGGGATCAGACGAAGAAGAGGGGAAAATGTGGGAATATCGTCAACACTAAGTTTCGCTACAAGATCCAAATAGTCCCTCTTCAAATGTCTGAATCCCAATGTCGAGCCTGAATCCAACGTCGTCAAGTCACAAAGTCACAACTCTCTCTCTCTCTCTCGTTTTTTTTTTTTTTTCTCTCTCTCTCTCTCTCTCTCTCTCTCTCTCTCTCTCTCTCTCTCTCTCTCTCTCTCTCTCTCTCTCTCTCTTCCTCCTTCATGTTCTCTTTCCTCCTCCTTTTCCTCTCTCTACTGCGTACGATCTTTCCTCTCTGCTTCTTCTTCCTCTCTTCTTCCTACTTCATCTCATTCTTCTTCTCTCCTTGCGAGCTGCTACCTTGCCGTCGCCTTTCCGCGCTGGTTCTTTCCCTCGCTATGCCACACACCTGCATCCATCGCGTTGCACTCCTACTCGCTCGATTTTCCCGTCTCTCGTTCTCCATCCTCCCTCCTGCGCGCCTTCTCCCTCTACTCCCCATCTTCGTTTTTCCTCCTCCCTGCCCTCCTGCTCTCGTTTCATCATATTCCCTCCTGTGCGCCTTCCTGTTCTCTTTCTCCTTCTTCTGCACCGTACCTGGCCATGATGTCGGCTAGGTTCCACTTAATCGGGCAAGTCGATCCCCCTTGCCCCGGTCTCTCTCTCACTCCACCCTCTGTATGGGTGCATTCGCCTACTCACTCTATGTCCCTTCTTCACACACCTACATCCCCGGTTTCTCCCCCTTGGTTCCTCGAATGTCTAGTCATATTTATGACTAAGGTCAAGATACTAACAGAAAGAATGATGATAATAATAATAATCAAAAAAATACAATAATAATAATAATAATAATAATCATAATCATAATAATCATAATAATCATAATAATAATAATAATAATAATAATAATAATAAAGAGTACGAGTGTGTACGATAAACAGAAAATCAAATTGAGAAATCACACAAATGTCCAGGTAGTCGTGTCCAAGCAGAGAGTACAAATGCACTGAGAAAACCATCCATAAAGAGCAATACAATGAAGTTCAAGCCCGTAGGCCACACCACCACAGTATCCAGAGTCGCTCTCTCTGTTTCCACACAATGCCCAACCTACTCTACCATACTATCCTATACTTCAGTTGGCTCATACAACAGGATCACTTCGGCTCACGAAGACCAATGTATATGACTGTCCACACCATCGGCGACCTCTCTTCATGTACCAGGTACGTAACTCGTCATCCCCATTCAAACCTTGATTATCCCCACTCTCTCCCTTTCTCTCCCGTAGTCCGCAGATACTGAGAAGTCAGATCGGGAGAGGGTGAAGAAGAGATGCGGGACTTAGAAGAGGAAGAAGAAGAACTCTCTCTCTCCTTTCATACACACATACACACGTACGTAGTACAAATGTGGTAGTGTATATCCCCACGTTGCAGGGATATATTCATTTGATTTTTACATATTGATTTATTTATTTATTTATTTATTTATTTGTTTATTTATTTATTTATTTATTTATTTATTTATTTATTTATTTATTTGTTCATCCTATCGATGGAAACACCGAGATCGATCGCGAGGAAACGAGACTTACTCGTTCTTTCTCCCGCTCCCCGTCGCTGTCACCATCGTCGTCGAGCCGTCGTCGTCCCCACACCGTTATCTCGTCGTCGTCCGACCGTGCGGTCAGGTAGGTACCCTTCTCTACTCCCCTTTGTCCTCCTTTCTCCTTTCTTCTCCTTCCCTCCTCTTCTTCTTCTACTTCCTATCCCCTCTCTCTCATGCCTTTTCTCTCGCTCGCACGTTCGCTCGTTCTTCACGCTCGCTCTTGCTCGCACGTTCGCTCGTTCACACCTCCCTCTGCTTGCCTTACTCACAGGTTCGCACGTTCTTCGCGCTCGCTCTCGCTTGCACATTCGCTTTGCTTCCTGTGCTTACTATCGCTTTCTGCTTTTGCCCGTGTCTGCTGTGCTTCGGTTCTGAGCTCTTGCTCGAAGTGCTCCCGAGTCTGCCATCGCGAGTACCCGGCCTTTGCCATTTAGTTTGAAGAATCTGCACTTTTTATCGAGGCAGATTCATTTACTGAATAATCTAAGAAGAAATAATAATAATAATAATAATAATAATAATAAAAATAATAACAGTAATAACCGATGTACATCTCGAATATTCATCATAGATGAATCTAACTGTGTTAGTGATTAGTATTCAGGTGAAAAGTGGTTGAAGATTGCTGCTACGTGCCCCCGAGGTTTTAGGTAAGTGTATGTTTGGTTTCCTTCTCCCAACTACCCACGAATCTTCCTCGGAACTTCAGGTAAGATACGGAAAAAGAAAATAACGAATTTTAATATATCTCAAAAAAATAGAAATAAAGAAACTTTAACTGAATTCCGTTCGTTGCTCCCTGTACGTGCACCTGTCGGGTTGCTGACACGTGCAGGAGCCTAAATCCTTCCAGCCCAAACCACTTTTATCCTGTAGATCGTGAGTTGGAATCCCTTGCAGTGAGCGTGGTACCTAGGCCATCAGACGAAACACACGAACCCGTGAGAGGGTGGTGAACCGAGGCCAAATTTGCCAACACAACAGTATCGAGATAATCACGGGCAGGGGGAGGGAAGGACCGAAATAACGGTCGGGCGGAATCTAACCCCTTACCAAAAAAAGGAACTAGCCCGTGGTCCGGCAGATTCGATCCATGCATCTCCGGTATGTCAGTCCGCACTCGTACCTACTGGGCTCGCTCCTAGCATGGTTATACTAGGAGCTTTCCCAGTATAAGTGTAGTGCGGCCCTCTTCTCCTTTGGCTGATGCATGGTCTACAGTCTCTCCTAGGAGAAGACCCAGATTTCTGCTACTGCCGTAGCTCACTACGGCAGCCTGGCTATCTTACCAGTTGCCCGGGCCGCATGGTCGGGGCCTGTAGTAATTTTACCCTATGTCCTAACCTGCGGCAAGTAGTTATACCGCGTCGTTTACATGATACTTTCGATGTCTACTGATTTAAGCCGAACCAAACTTACCTTCTTAGCTGTCGATAAACTAAGGAAAAAGCGTTGTCGCCTTCCGTGCGACCCTTTATGTTAGACTAATCTTCCGACCTTCGTGATCAGAGGTTTTAATTTACTAACCCTTTCTCAGACTTTGTGCGGGTCAAGGTGACACGCGTTGGTCATTCACACTTTAATCCCCTAATCTTTACTCTCTTTGCGTTAGTCACGACAAGGCGGGCGAACATCCAAAAAAGTTTAACCATCGACTTTAGTTTCTGTGCGCCATGTTCTGGTGCTTGCGCTGACAAAACCTTCTCGACCATAGCGGTTGAGGGGTTTGCCTCATTTCCCGTGTTTATCCGTCTTCAGCCTGTCTGTTGACGCCGACGTTGTGTCGACTACAAAATCATGAGCGGATACCCTTGTAAGGGTATCAGTTCCGACAACGGCGACGACAAAGAACCGAAGCGGCGAGCTCATGTATCAATGCAAGCATACACTTGCCACCAGCATCAATAGAATCAAGAAAGAGCTCTCAATTTGTCAATCCTTGTTATGTTTGGACCTGGCGAGTCTCCTCATCCATCTACGGGTCAGACAGGGTCACTGCAAGCAACAATGTTTGGGCAATATGCAGTTGACGTCCCTCTACCACAACGCCATCCTGTAGAGATGGAGCGGCCAGTTTCGGGGCAGCAAGCAAAATCCTATTCGAAGGACTTCTGACTTATATCCCTGGGCAGTTGAGGCACCACTGCATCTACGTGGTAATGTAT
The DNA here is from genome assembly GCA_003427395.1 of Chara braunii. Taxonomy (NCBI): domain Eukaryota; kingdom Viridiplantae; phylum Streptophyta; class Charophyceae; order Charales; family Characeae; genus Chara; species Chara braunii. Next base: position 639,781 of record BFEA01000355.1, on the reverse strand, counting down.
CCGCCACTTCTCTGCCCCCTGGAGACCCCACAGCAATTCCACCCAATGACATCTTTTTCCTTCCTCATGCAACTGGTGATTATAGAAGCTCAACCATGATTGATGGTGACATTAACTCAGGAAACACTAAGTGAAAAATAAAATAAAATCATATGAATGAGATAAAGAAAAGAATAAAAACACATGAATCTGGCCGGCTCTCTCAGCCAGATCCACTCAATGCGAAGCACAGTCATGGAGCAGGCAATGGACATGCAAGACCGTCCGGTTCATCAGTGGAGAGGTAAGCCACCATCTCCCTCCCTCTCTCTCTTTCTCTCTCTCGCTCTACTTCCCTCGCTTGCTCCCACCGTTGTCTGTCGCCCCTACCATTTGCACGCACCTGGCTGATACCTGAGTCAGATTCATACATGCCCAATTACATTCGCGACGGAGAAAAGTAGAAGGATGTATAATAAAATAAGGCAAGATAAGCCTGCCAGGTGTTGTCTGTGACCATGAGGATCGATTCGGTGAGTCATAGGTAGAGGGGGGAAAACAGGAGAACACGTGACGGGTCGTGGCAGACTGTTTCATCGGAGTTTCACAGGCTCAGCAGGAGGCTAAAATGCCTCATTCGTCTAGTACAACTGGCCGCCATAATGGCCAGATGGCTGGCGCCTCCGCACGTACCCGGTCACTATTGCGACGAGGATAACACTAATGATGGCTATGAGTAATAAAATAATAAAATATATAAAAAAAGTATATGATCACACTGGCATGACGAGGCAGATACCACCAATTTTCCCCGGTGTTTTCATCTTTCCTCTATCCCGCTTTCTTCCTTCGGCACTTTCCTCTTTTTTTCCTCTCTTCTCCTTCTAATCTCGATCGTTTTACACAATGCACCTGCCCACTTTATGCCCAGGTACATGCAAGCAAAAAAAATCCCGAGGAAAGGAAAAGCTACGAATAAAGCTGGCAATAGCCAAGCACCCCGACAGGTACTCCCTCACCCTTCTTTGACCTTCTTCTTCCCCTCCTCCTCTTTCTCCTCCTCCTCCTTTTCCACCAAGTCTGGTCATCTTCTTCCTGTTTATCCCATCGTCATCATCACCCTGTTCGTCCGCACTTGTCATCCCGTTCATTACCTTCGACCCACTCCTTCCTATTATTCCATCGACATCCTCTCCTTCCTCACTCCCATATGCTCTTCATCTTCTCTCATGCACAACGGGCTGCATATGCAAGTCATTCTGCACGTACCCGACTTCAATTCCGATCAGGTCCAAGATTCAAAGGTATGCATTTGACCACAATTGTGGCCAAAGTGAGGAAAARAAACAATAAACTGAAAAAAAAAAAAAAAAAAAAGGAAAAGGAAAATCGTGGTGGAAAGCTGCGTGATGAACCGTAGGGGGAGAGGCGGAGGAGGACAACAAACGAATAGATGTAATAACCTACTTCGCAGCAGTTACACCAACCCATTCACACTGAACCTTATCATCACCCGTTTAGCTTGCCAAGCAGGGGTGACAGGTGTGTGCTCCCTTTCCCGCTGCCTCCTTCCTGCTCACCGGCTCCTTCCCGCTCGCCACGGTGTCACCTCCTTCCCACTCGTCGTCTTCCTTCCTGCCCGTTTCTTAATCCTACTCCCCGCTCCTCCTACTACGTCGTCGCTGCCCCGCTCATCTCATGCTGCGTTCTCTCTCTCTCCTACCCCATGTAGTCTTCCTCCTGTCATATTCTTCCCGTATCCTTTCTTCACCATCTCCCCTGCCTTGGTTTGTATTCTGCACACACTGAATCAGTGAATCTGGTTGCTACCTCGGCAAGATACGGCCAAAATGGAAGCAACTTGCATCGATCGAGCACCACCTTATACATAAGTTGTGCGACCTCCCCAACAAACACGATCATGTACGACAGTCATCGCGACCAACACCGCATCCTCCTACACAATAAACGTACAAAATGGGAATGAATCTACCTCTAGACCATGGGTACGTACATTCCTCTATTCCATGCATGGTCTCTACATCACATACCAGCCAAACTACTGCCTGATTCGCAAACTAACGCGCCTATTAGTTCCAGACCTCCTCAAAACCTCCACTTAGACTCTTCATTCGCTCGATTCCATTTAGGAACGAGCAAGATACGCGACTTTTCACTCCCTCTTCTCTCTTCATCGCCTCCCTCTCTGATTCTTCGTCCCTCCTTCGTGCCAGGTTTTTTCCTACCTCAATTTTCTCGCACGCAGCCTCTTTCTCCCACAGCTACTAAATTACTTCTCTATTGCTAAATCCAGCATTGCCAAACGATTTGCCCGATCCAAAAACCCCTCAAACGAATCTTAGATCGCCCGATTTCACTGAGAAACGGACGATTTATCTTTTTTTTTTTGCGCCATATCCATGTCTCCGACACCTCCGCGCGCAGTCTCTACTCGTCACACCGCCCAAACTAAGTGTCTAGTTCTTACTCTAACTTCATAGATCGATCCGCAGGGCCCGAAACCCCCAAAAATGAGTGTTAGTTTTTCCGATTTCTCTGAGAATCGGGCGAACAAGCCACTTCCTGCTCCCCCATGTCTGTTTTTCTTTCATCTCTTTCTTTGAGTGTACCCAGTACAATTCCATGGCTAAATTCAGTTGCCCTTTCTTCTTTTCCTCTCCCTCCTACTGTCTCATTCGTCTCCTTTGTTATTCCTTGCGCTAGGCTACACGCAAGCCCGGACACCACAAGGAGTGTTGATTGATATAGATAGCAGGTCGGTGGTCATGGAAATCAAAAACTACTAAGGAGTGAGCAATAACCCACCTGCTTAATCAGTCAGCCCTGAAACCAACGCCTAGGCCGCATCCCAATTGAAACCAAAGGATTAATTGAAATAAGTAAAAATCAAACAAAAATAAAATAAAATAAAACAGCAGAATGGGGAGGGATTCCATGTGACCAGCTGGCTATCATTGCGCACCTCCCTAATGTGTCCTGGGCCACTCCGCCCTGGCACAGTTCACCGTCTTTCGGGCCCCAACGGGCATGCTCAGGGCATACTCACACTGCGGGTCCCCATGGTCGTGCTCACACTGTGACCCCAAGTCTGCAAAAATATGGAGATTTGGGACAGGCCAGTTTGAGGTCCTAGGCATGGTTCGGGTCACACTGTTGTACCTTTTCAGATGGGACACGACCCTGGCCGTCTGCAGCAATGACAAAATGGTCCTTTGCTGGTCCTACGACACCATCCACAAGTCGCGCAATAACTCCGGTAGATGGAGATAATAATAAATAAAAAAAATAGGACATTTACGGCCAACCTCCAGATGTGACCGCAAACTCCCCTTGCCCCGCAGTTACACAGGCTGCTGATAAATGGGCACACAAGAAGGTTCATTTTAGACTTCGGCAAATCTGTAGGACCAATCCCATGCCTCATGGGCCTTAATGGGCATGCTCACTCTCAAAGCTCATACAGCAGGTTGCGGTCGCTGGGCGGCGGACGGTACACCGCACAAGGGGCCCCCACCACTCGGATCTTCTTCCTCTTCATAGGCTAAGCACCAACAGGCTGGCCTGCACGCTGCATCTCTCGGCCTGCAACATTCTAAAAGCAGGTCGTGGAACCTCTCTAGCATCCCAATCACGCAGGAGCCATGCTAACCTTCACTGCATTGTTCCAATTAACGGATGCCCGAAGGACTGGCCCCTGGGCTGCGCCCCAGCAGTGTCATCACGGAACCGGCCAGCCCCAAGTAATTAAAAAATATTCAGTTTTTATTCATTGCTTTCCATCATCCGGATTTAAACATAGGTCTGTATTTTCAACAGTTCATAGGTGTATCCACTAAGTTAGGACCGCTGGTCCCTTCAAACTGTCTTGGTATCAACATCGGTGCCGCGTCCCAGAAACGGGGCGGGCAACTATAAAAGGTAAAAATAGTAATAAAGATACGAACGCCAATAAAAATGAAAACGATGCTTTTAGGGAAGAGAGACCGTCATTACCACTCTCAGTTCCGCCGACCGGGGCAACGGATGGGTCGGCAACAAAACCAAGGGGGATAGCCCCGCCGGACCCTCAACCCCTCGGCATCTTCAGCCGCTCCGATGTTCCATCGTCGCCGGTCGCCGCCCCCAATCCCTGTACCGTCGCTTTGAAAGTCCAATGTTGTTGCCAATAGTACTAGTACCCAAGGTTGAGATGGACCACTGCAAAATTCAATATAAATTGTTGTCGCACGGCACGCGGGCCTACCAAAATGAGAGAAGGTTAACAACAATCATATTTTTCATCACCACTTCAGGACACCCTTCACCACCTCAGGATGCAACCTACCTAAACAGGTGGTTTTCAAGGTCTTCAGACCGTTTACCACTTCAGGACCATTCAGATCTGAAAATACTGAATGGTCCTGAAGTGGTGAAAGTTCCGAAGACCCTGAAAACCACATGTTTAGGTAGGCTGCATCCTCAAGTGGTGAAGGGTGGTTTTCATGGTCTTCGGACCTTTCACCACTTCAGGACCATTCAGGATTTTCAGACTGCCCAAAACTCTCACTTGACCACTTCAGGACATCCTGCACCACTTCGGGATGCAGCCTGCCTAAACAGGTGGT
>BFEA01000355.1:603458-615208 GCA_003427395.1 Chara braunii | reverse complement strand
CGCGTTCGGCCCGAACGATCGAACGCCTTCCAAAGGGGTCCCGTACGGTCGGGCGTTCGGGTTCGGGCATTCAGCCCGTTCCGAACGCCGGCAACCCTGTATATATATATATATATATATATATATATATATTTATATTTATTTATTTATTTTTTGTCCGATGGACCACACATCAGATATTGAACCGGTCAGAACAGATATTACACTTGACTTTACCAAAAGGCCGAAAAAAGTATGGGGCGCTACATTTTAGTTAGATTGTTTTGTTTTTTTGTTTTTTTTAATGTAGTTGTTGCCCGTTCTAACTTCTCTATCAAACTTTTTTTTCACCTCCTTCTAATTGATATTAGAAACTGTTGAAAATTTCAGTAATATTTCCCCCTGACAGAAAATAATATAACTCTCAAAATTTTAGAAAATTCCGGCAGCGCTTCCTGTAAGAAAAAAGTTTTTCCAAAATTTTCATGAGCCACAAAAAGACTAACTCTTCCTAATGTGAAAAAAAATTGTCAGCGCTTCCTGTAGGAAAAGGAGGTTGTCAAGATTTATATAAAGTTGAAAATGTGAAAGCAAAGTATAACTATACTTGGGATTAACTTATAACACACAGATGATAGTTAGAATTGAAGATAGTATACTTGATCCTTCTTTGAAGATGGTATTATGAGCTAACACTAATCCTAACTTTTAGTAAGGTCGGTTTTATCTTATCCGAGACTTCTCTCCCATCATCTGTTTTAACCTACCTATAGCTCGAACACTCGACGAACATCTACAACAACTAAGCTATCGAAATAATACCCCGGGAGATAAACTTACAAAACACACACAACTAAGCATAGTAACTCCTTTCACTAACCCTCACGTTCCTTTTCAAATCACATTGTTTGTTCCAATTCCACGTTATTACTTTTCCACCTTTCCTTACATAAGGCATATGATCAGTCATCCTTAGCTTATGCATATGATTGACCTACCCAGGTTATACTCGGGACTAACTTATGACACTCACATGATAATTGGAACTGAAGACAGTGTACACGATCCTTCTTTGAAGATGGTATTGTGAGCAAGCACTAGTCCTAATTTCTAGTAAGGTGAGTTTTATCCTTTCCCAAACTTCTCTCTCATCATCTATTTTAACCTACAACACTCGACGAACATCTAAAACAACTAAGTTATCGAAAGAATACCCCGGGAGATAAACTCACAAAACACACACAAGTGAGCACAATAACATATTTCACTAACCTCCAGGTTCCTTTTCAAATCACATAGTTTATTCCAATTTCACGTTATTATTTTTTTACCCTTCCTTATACAAGGCATATGATCAGACATCCTCAGCTTGTGGATATGATTGACCCGCCTAGGTTAGCACTAGTCCTAACTTTTAGTAAGGTCAGTTTTATCTTATCCCAAACTTTTCTCTCATCATTTATTCAAACCTAATTATAGCTCCAGCACTCGACGAGCATATAAAACAACTAAGGTATTGAAATAATACCCTGGGAGATAAACTCACAAAACGCACACAAGTGAGCATAATAACATATTTCACTAACCCTCAGGTTCTTTTTCAAATCGCATAGTTTGTTCCAATTCCATGTTATTACTCTTCTACCCTTCCTTATATAAGGCATATGATTAAACATCTTGAGCTTGTGGGTATGATTGATCTGCCTAGGTTTGCACTAGTCCTAACTTCTAGTAAGGTCGGTTTTATCTTATCCCAAATTTTTCTCTCATCATTTATTTCAACCTACCTATAGCTTCAGCACTCGACAAACATATAAAACAACTAAGTTATCGAAATAATACACTAAGAGATAAACTCACAAAACACACACAAGTGAGCATAATAACATCTTTCACTAACCCTCAGTTTCATTTTCAAATCACATAGTTTGTTCCAATTGCACGTTATTACTCTTCTATTCTTCGTTATATACGGCATATGATCAAACATCCTCAGTTTATGGGTATGATTGACCCGCCTAGGTTATAGGACTAGGTTACACCATTTTATGGTTCCCTAGCCTAGTAGAACAATTAAACGTGAGTCATATAACCAAACCACACCAACTTAAGGTGAGGCTGGTCAACCTAAACATTCGGCATACACAAATAACTTGACCACCTCAACTTGTCAGGAGATTCAGCCTTTGTCTGAACGACGATAAAAAACATATGATTAGGCCAAACCAACTTATGTTGTGATTAGCCATCTCAAACGTTGACATATAGCATAAGACTTGGTTAACCAACTTATAGGTAGTCCATTCTGCTTAGACTAATATTAACGCTCATGACCAGACAACCCTCAACCAACTTATGTTGTGATTAGCCATCTCAAACGTTGACATATAGCATAAGACTTGGTTAACCAACTTATAGGTAGTCCATTCTGCTTAGACTAATATTAACGCTCATGACCAGACAACCCTCAACTTATGGTTTCGTCCAGCCTCCGCAACACAACGACAGTTAACTTGTAAGTTCATAATTTTTTTTTTCTCTTCATACGAATTGTCAAGTCACTCCAACTTATGGAGATACCCAACCAAGCCTCAATTGTGTTTAAAAATAGTCAAGTTTATATTTTATTTCTGCATTTAATATTATCAAGGGCATATGACCATTCGTCCAACTTATAAATGAGTCCAGCCTATCCAAAGTTACCTCTCAATTTTACATTATGAACCTTATTTATTTTTTGCATTTGTTTTTTATCGGCTTATCTGATTTTATACTCTAGTTCCACTTATTGTGCATGGCTCATGACTTGGCCGCACCAACTTATGGTGTGACTAGCCTTCGTCTTCGTTCACTTAAATAAACATAAAACTGGACACATGCACTAAAAATGTGTCGAACTCTGTTCAATAACAAAAAAAATAGGGATTCTGAGTACCCAACTTATAAGTTTCATCATCCGTTCAAAAACCTTAAGAAAAACATGTGACCGGTGTCGAGCGCATCGGTCCCTGAGCGAGACCCTCCCAACCATGCCACGCATGATTTTACAGGACTTTTGTTAAAAAAACTTTCGTCGCTCAGCCGAGTAAGCCACCTGTACCTCGAGCGAACCCCTACGACAGGATAGAGGTCGTGCGTGAAACAACTTACCTCTGCCAAGGGGTCTGTCACCACCCTTGGAGGGTGGACAAGCATATCCCCGCCGAACTACCGAACCACGTGCGAAAGGTGCTCGAGTGCAATTGAAGAGGTGGCCCAGCCGTGGGCATTCATCATTCATTGTAACATAAATGAGCACATATGGTTGAACGTCTTAATAGAACTCGTACGCGAACCAGCCGTTTGCATAATCAAATGATCGTCGCCTCCAATGTCATTACTCTATTGAAGCCCTCACCATTAAGTTGCCCTGAGTTCGATTCCCGAAGGAATCGAAACTCGAGGGAAAAAAAAATGAATTATTTTTTTATTTATGTGTGTCATCCTTGCACTATAGCGACGGTAATCTTGAGCGGCCGATTTCGACCGCATGATCTAGATGATCCTGCGATCGAAATTGACCGCGACACATGCTTCCTGGTCAGGCCGTTCCCCAAAAAAGTTAGCCGAGGTAGCACAACGTCGGGCTCGAACCAGATACTTGAAGGGCAAGAGTCAGGCATGTCAGCCTACAGGGCTAGCTCCTATTTCAAGTTGAATAGGAGCGACTTTTTTTTATGAAGAGTCCAGACCCATCGTAGGTGACCGACCCGCAGTCCGACAAACTTCTGCCTGCCCCTGCTACTCAATCGACCAACCGCCGACCCCCGATGTCAGGCGGCTCTAGACTTACGTCGCCCTTTACTTCCTTGATGAAGACACTTGGCGAGAACTGGATCTAGCTGTTATACCTAACGGGATTGCAGCCGACCTCGAAGAACTGTGATATCAGATTAACGCCGCGAGTGTCAGGGCCGATACATCAGGAAAACTGGAGCCGCGAACTCTGAGTGAGCATTCTTTTATGGATACTATGAGGGTCTATCGCTGACAAGACATAAAAGCGTGACGACAACAGACGAACTGTCGAAAGCTCCGAATGAGGAACACGAGCGAGAGGGTTGAACTAACACTGGGGCAAGGCGATTGCCTGACAAGGGAAAGTGCAGGGCTCTTGCGACGAGGTCTCAGGCAGACTAAGGGGCGATAGCGCCCGAAATTCACCACGAGTCCAAGAAAAAAGGAAACCACTATGCGAACACTCTTAAGGCTTTAACATTCAGGCCGTAAGTGAAACTAAAAGGGAGACTGCAGAGCCTAAGGCTGAGAACGGGGCCCTTAGGCCATGAACTTATAATTTTCAGGAACCAGTCCCTGCGGAATTTTGTGGGGTCTTGGTACCTTTCGCGTGGGGACCACTAGAACCTAGGCAGGCCCGGACGTAGGTTCGAAAAGAGGCCCGATACCAAGGCATTGCGAAAGGCTTGGTACCCGACAAAAAAGTCACCTTCACACAAAACCTTTCGGTGCCCCAAATAGGCACGAGCGTAGGGTTGGAAGGAGCCCTAGTACCAGGGCTTTGCAACTTGTCGGCAACGTCGAGGCATACGGATGTTGAGGCTCATTCCGAGAGTGGCCCGACAAACTATATAAGCCCAACCGGGCCCGGGATCAGGGACTTTTTCGGATGCGCATGCTCGCACGGACGTACTGGGGGAGCCAAAAGAAAAGGCGCAGAGGAAAAAGAGCAGCGCTCGCAGAGGAGATACACCAGGCGACAAAAGGTAAGGGGAAGGCGCACTGGAGATTGGCGCATTTGATAGTCATAGCCACACGCAGAGAGGCTATGCGCGTGTACAGGGGGCACACCCGCGCACGGCCATACCGAGCACAGTCATATCCACGCACACACCTCCCACGCGCATGCACGGCTGTGCAATCGCACAAAGCCTCACGCACTGCCAAAGGTTCGTGCACACGCACGAGCACCAACGCTCACCTTCGCCCAGTCGGGACACGACAGCACACGAGCGTGCACGAACGCACGCAACTCTGCTCAACATCGAGCGCGCAGGAACCCGCGCACGAACGCACACGATCGCGCACGAATGAGCGCAACATCAACACTTAGTCCCACAACAGAAAAATTCCCACGATAAATGAAAGTTGAAAAAACATTCCATAAAAAAAAAAATCCTTCATATTTATAAATTATCATTCCAATATTCGTCCTAATCTAAAATTTTCAGTTTTATTTGATGAGTTTTCGTCTAAATATGAGTTTTCCCTTCCAACTACATCTATCTGTTCAAGATGAAATGAAAATTTGGATGAGTTTATGAAATGTTTTAATTAAATTTTCATTCTACTATAACAAATATCTTCCAATTTAGATTGGATTAACTTATTTATGACTGAAAATCCTTACTTAGAATCACAGTCCAATTAAAATATTTCATGAACTCATCCAGATTTTCATCCCATCTCTAGCATGCAGTCCAAATAAGAAGGGATACCCTATTCTTGGAATGAAAGTTTGCAAGTAAGATGAAACATTTAAAAATTGGAATGACATTTTTAAAGATGGAATGAAAATTTGAAATTTATATTGTAATTTTACTATAGAATGATTATTTAATTCTATGAATTTTTTCCGTTGTACATAGTCGAGATATGATCACGCACGAACAATTGCATCAGCACGAAGCTCTTCGCAGAGTCGATGGCGCAAGGACACGCGCAGGAGCGTACACGGTTGCGCACGAACGCGCCCATTAGCGTGAGGCTCTACTTAGCGTCAAGCGTCCAAGGACGCATGCACGAGCGGACACGATCGCACACGAACGCATGCAGCTATGCATCGCGTCGGGAGCACAAAAACCCACGGACGAGCTCCCATGGTCTCACGCATTAGAGCGCAACCCTACACTATCAGGGTAGGAGCGTACGGTCGAGCGCATCAGCGCGCCACCCCGCAGTTGAGATACGGGTGCGCATAGTCGCGTGCATCAGTGCACTGCCCTGCGCTCTGTCGGAGGACGGGCGCACACTGACGCACAGCCCCACGTACCGGCGAATCTCGAGCGCATGGGCGAGCAATTGCATGCAAAGTCCACACGTGCGGCTTGATTTGCTGTGGCCTGGGCGTGCAACTGTTCGGCTTGGCGTTCGCTCGCAACCACTCTGAAGCACCAACTGGGACTTCGGACTCGAACATGGATTACGGGACCTACATGGACCAAGACTTCGAGAGGGCGTAGTCCGGGAGCACGGGAGTCCATTAGCCAATCGAGCGGACACGAGCGTCAAGGTGCGTTCCGGACTACAGGATCGTGGTGCGACTTTGGCCAGGATACGGCTCGGAGCCCCGATCGGGTTTTCGTCGGTCGGGACTGTTGATTTGGCCGGAACACAGGTCAGGGTTCTCAACGAAGCAGCATGACCTTATTGCTGAGACTTGGTTTATGATACACGGGTACTGACATCAACCAGAACTTCAAAACACCGAATCAGGACCTTGACCGAGAGCTCGAGGCTTATTGAAAAGACAGTATTCTAATAGGGCACGGGCTATGACTGCTGGACTCGGCTAGGAGCTGAACTTCCTGAAACGCGGACTAAGATTTTGAATCGGAACTTCGGGACATCGAGTCATGCAACGGAAAAATTTTCTAGAATTAAAAATTAATCATTTTATAGTAAAATTGCCATCTAAATTTTAAATTTTCATTCCATTTCAAAAAATGTCATTCAAATTTTAAAATTTTTCATTTTACTTGCAAACTTTCATTCCAAGAATAAAGTATCCCTTCTTATTTGGACTGCATGCTAGAGATGGAATGAAAGTCTGGATGAGTTCATGAAATATTTTAATTGGACTGTCATTCTAAGTAAGGATTTACAATAATAAATAGGTTAATCCAATCCAAATTAGAAAATTTAATTAAAACATTTCATAAACTCGTCCAGACTTTCATTCCATCTTGAACAAATAGATTTAGTTGGAAGGGAAAGTTCGCATTTAGACGGGAAATTATCAGATAAAACAGAAAAGTTCAGAATTGGACGAACATTAGAATTATAATTTATAAATATGAATATTTTTTTTTTTATGGAATTTTTTTTCAACTTTCATTTCTCGTGGGAATTTTTTTGTTGTGGTCGAGATCGGAGCCGGGGTCAGGAGACTTCGACAACAAAATTTTACTGACTGAGCGGCTGGACAGGGATATCGTGACTCGCTATGGCACAATTAGACATATTGTGAGACTTTAATTGGGGCACGGACCCAGACTCTAGACGGGACGACGTGACCTTACTGCCCGGAGTTGCAGGACTCTATTGACCAGGGACTTACGAAACTGAGGTCTATTGACAAGGGAACTACGGGACTAGGCTTTATTGGCCAGGGACTACGGGACTACGGGACGCAAATCTGAGCTTTATTGATAAAGGACTACCGGACACACCGCGAGACTTCACCGAGATACGTTTGGGGACCTTGATCGGGGGCTACGATCAATCAGGAACTCAACTACGACACGATAGCGGACTCTCTGACACGAGGGTTGGCAACAACATACTTTGCGATTTTTCTTAGGAGGACGGTGATATGGCGGAGTTATGGTAAAACTCGACCTCGAGCTGTGGTCACAATGGACATGTGAATCTACTTCTGACTCCGAGAGCTCGAGCACGGTTCTATAGGATCATCGGGTCAAATATCAACGACACCCGATAGGGAGGAGGATACGACGTAGTTTGTCCATACAATTCGTTGAGACCCAAATAGATTTTCCTGATTTAAACATTGTACCTGTTTCTGGGACCGTGTGCAGCGAAACAGACTCAATTGTTTTGGATTTAGTTAAATGTTTAACTTGTTCCTTCCGACAAATCGTCTACGAGTTCCATGAGTCGGTCGTCCTTGCTTTTTGTGCTAACTTTATTGTTGTCGTGGAAAACTGACACTCTCTGCAGGTTACAGGAGCCCCAAGCGACCCTCCCGTGGGTGATAGACATGGGGTGAGATACAGGGATCGATCGACGAGCCTACAAATCCTTTCTACTGGTCGACACCGGGATAAAAGGTGACTCATCCTAACAAGGAAACAAGGTAAGATGTAGCCCCCCCCCGTCCAATTGATTGGTGTCGGTTCGAGTCCTGGTGGCGCAATTCTTTAAATAAAACAAATTTGAATACCCATGCTTTTGTGATGCGACCGTCAACGTTTTTTTTTTTTTTTTTTTTACCTTTAATCACGTGGTTGTACAACCGCACATCACAATTTAAAAAAAAAAAAGTTTATGCTTAGTACTTCAGACGGTCACATGCCTCTGTGACCTCGCCAAACACGCAGCCGACTGGTCACACTACCGATCCTCATCATCGTCCTCGTAGACCGCAAACGTCCGGAAAACATTTCAGTCCCTTCGTCACAAGTCATGTCTAAATAGACTTTGACAAAGACCTGATTCTCATCAAATCAACTCATTCAAAAAAAACATAGTGACAGTCGGACATTGCCCGATATTGAAAATCCCGAGCAGATACCATTGTAAGGGTTATGCTCCGATACTTGTACCGAAATACTAAATAAATTTTGAGATATAACATAGAGAAATTACGAAGTAAAACAAAAAAATACAGAAGTATTATTCGATACCGAAACATCGAATATACTTCAGATATAACGTCAAAACACTAAAATAAAAAATTGTAATTTGATAATGAAATAGCAAATATACTTCGGGATATAATGTATAGAAATGAGGAAGTAAACGTAAAAAATCTCGAAGTGTATTTCGGTACAAAAACACCGAAAAAATATATTATGATATAACATTGAAAAATTGTGAAGTAAAAAAAGAAAATCCTGAAGTGTGATTCGGTATTGAAACACTGAATGCACTTTTGGATATAATGTTGTGATATAATGTGGAGAAATAATAAAGTAAATACAAAAGATTTTGAAGTGTGATTCAGTACCGAAATACTGAATATACTATTGGATATAACTTTGAGAAATAATTAAGAAAATACGAAAAATTCTGAAATGTGAATCGATATTGAAACACCGAATATATTTCCGGATATAATATTGAAAACCAATTAAGTAAACACCGAAAATCCCGCAATGTGATTTAATACCAAAATATTGAATATACTCTGGGATATAACTATATTTAAAAAACAAAAACTAAATCAAAATTTAAAATCTTGAAATGAATTTTTTGTACAAAGATGCACGAAACCAGTTATTGGTATAACGTGGATAAACGATTGAGTACAACCTCAAAACCGCCTTCAATGTGCATCAAACCCGAAATCATAAATAGACACTTACTCTGTGAGAAGCCCAAACATCAGCTTCACTAACCTGTTTTAGCGAATTCGATAACCTTTCGCTAACAAGTTTCACTACTCGGTTCGACGAAATTTCCGGGGTCCAAAACATGAGTGATGTTTTCAACGTTGCGCCATCAGTATCAATTATACTTCCTACTAAGTTTTTAGTAATAAGGTCTCTGGACTCCAAGCGAGAAATTTTTTTTTTGGTATACCACCATTTCCAAATTTGTGTTTTTGTGGGGCATAAGAGAAGAATATCTTCAAGAGTGCCCCTCGTTTTGACGAAGAGATGTAGACTCTGGTTGTTGGGCCTCATCCTCATGACTTGTGGTCACGAAAAACCATTAAAATTCGAATATTAAAGTGAAGATTCCTTTCTATTTTTTTTTAATTTTTATAATAAATAAAACGTTGGACCATTTCTCAATTTATGCATGTTATCCTAGAGCACGGACCATGTTAATCTTCTTTGTATCTGTAGTTATCATGATAGCATTAGCCAGTTTAGCTTTCAAACTTTCGCCTGATAGTTGTCATCATAGCTAAAATATAAGTTCATAAAGTAGGATTAACCTATTTTCCTTTGATCTTCTCCGGTCTTGTGCTCAATTCCTGAATTGGTTTAAACCACTAGTACCTTTGTCGTCCGATTTCGATAAGTTTTGGTCTACCTTTGAACTTTTAGGAGGTCGGGTCCGACAACGTTTGTGGTCGATAAATCTGATCGACGACTGTTTTTTCGTTTCGGCCTCCTGAAAGGTTGGAGGCCCACTCTTTTCGAACCGACAAAGATATTAGTGGTTTAACATTGAATCTCACTGGGACTAAAACTGCAACTTTGCAACTTTACCAACTTTTTTTTTTTTTTTTTTTTTTTTTTTTTGGAGAAAGGGCCCTTCGTACAAAACCTCTATCCTGGTGGTGGTAAGAGAACCACCGGGATTGAGGCTTTGCCTGGCGGGCCGCTCCATCTATTGGTGGGGAGCATCACCTGCTGGAAACCGGGTCCAGCGTGCAACTTTACCAACCTAACCTACAACTAACCTACAGTTATCCTACAACTATCCTACTACCTACTGCTGAGACTACAACCGCTCAATGGACCTGGCCCCGTTTTGCCTTAGTTAATGTGATTTTATTTTAGGAAAAAAACAAAAATCTTCTTTGAAAATTAAAAATAAAAAAGTAAATCTATCATGTATCATGTCCCGAATCCCTTCCCATTTCTGTAGAAGGATACTGGTGAAGAACATAGTGACCACCCAGTACCACCACTTACCACAAAAACCTCCCCATGCCCCTAACCATGAGGAGATTCCGTCCGACCACCGGTTCAATAGCCTAAAACAGGAATACCTGGGCTTTTACCACCTTCTACTGGGCTCCCCCCACCGGGCTTCTACTAGGCTCCTCGGCCTCTGGCACCCACCGTCCTCCCGTCGACTGAAAATTGCACCCAATACGGCTAAAATGACCGGGCGTTCTATTCAGGTGAAGACGGTAGGGCCTCTATCCACGGTAAAACCTCCTGCCTGCTCGTGGTAAGTCAATGGTGTTGGATCCACGGAGACTGGCTTCCCCGAATAGAACGGGGGGCCATTATCGCTGCATCTACACTGATGAAAGTATCACAGTGTCTAGACTGAACGGTGGCTCAAATACCGCATGAATGACCCTCCCGTCTATTCGGGACAAGAGGGAGGGAATCTTGTTCGGCCACAGGAGTCCTTGGCCAAAAAACCCTGGGGCGGTGACCAACACCAAAGACCTCCCTGCGCCAGTGCAGGCGCCACGTCAATTCCCGCTCCTCCCGAAGAAAAGTATAAAAGCAAGAAAAATAAGAAAAATAAGAAAAATAAGAAAAATAAGAAAACCGATTCCCGCCCTGACAGGGGTCGTCACCGCACTTGTTGGCAGCGCCGCACATGAAAAAAAAGGGGTTTCTTTCAATCCTGGAAATATCCTGTGGGTGGTGTCAAATCCTAAATTTTCTCCAATCAGGAACAGAGAAAGAAAAACTGTGGGAGAAGGGGCGATCGCGGACTGCCATAGCTCGAAGATCTCGGTAACTCCTCCCCGCTGGGAAGGAGCGATGCAGCTATTGGCGCCACGTCGACGTTAGGCGGGAAAACATTACACGTGGCAACGGGCTTTTCTCACCGACTTTTTCTTGATTCGTGGCTGCTCGGTTTCTGTGTCTGATCTTTCCCTCTCGGCTTCCCCTCCCTTCCGCATCAGACCTGCGTCGTCCGCCCTCCCTTCCGCATCAGACTCTGCTACGAAGTCGATCTATCTCGATAGAATGCAACGAAAACCAGCCTAGCACCAAGCGGAAAAAAAACAAACGGAATCGACGGTCGGACACGAGCCCGGAGAGAGAGAGAGAGAGAGAGAGAGAGAGAGAGAGAGAGAGAGAGAGAGAGAGAGAGAGAGAGAGAGA
>BFEA01000355.1:587419-597490 GCA_003427395.1 Chara braunii | reverse complement strand
CGTTCTATACACACACTTGGGGGGACACGTTGCTCCTGATAGGCTCGGCCAAGCGGTGGTAGGGCCTTACTTTCCCGCGCGTTCTATACACACACTTGGGGGGACACGTTGCTCCTGATAGGCTCGGCCAAGCGGTGGTAGGGCCTTACTTTCCCGGCGACGGCTCGGAAGCTGCCCGGAGGGCAAAATGGCAAAATGGCGCCACAGAGGCTGAAATGGTGGCTCGGGATTTTGTTCACCGGAGGGCAAAATCGAAATGGCCCCTGGAATGAAAGAAAGAGGCTCGGACGGCGGCTCGCGCCGGGGGGCCAGAGCTGAAATTGGGCCTCGAAAGAAAGAAAGGAAGAAAGAGGCTCGGTTGGAGGAGGCTCGGAAAGGGCAAAATGGCAAAATGCAAAATGGCAAAATGGCGCCTCAGAGGCTCAAATGGTGGCACGGCACTTTCTTTACTGGAGGGGCAAAATCGAAATGGCGCCTTGAAATTATTTAAGAAAGAAAGTGGCTCGTAGGGCGGGTCGAACGGCGGCGCGAATTCTGCCGGGGGGCATAATTGGAACTTGTTCTTGCGCCGAAAAAAAGAAAGAGGCTCGGGCGGATGTTTGGAATTTAGTGGAGGGGCAAAATCGAAATTTCTCCTCGGGAGAAAGCTGCTGGATGGCGGGTCGGAATTTTAGCCCCGCCGGGCGAAATCGCGCGGCGGTCGGGAGAAAGGAGAGGCCGGCGGGAGCCGTGTCTGTCGGCGGCGGGGGCGGGGGCGATTCTGGGCCCGGCGGCACGCTGCTGTGGCGGGAAAATTTTAGGCGCGGAGCAAGATCGCGCGCCTCGGATAGGCTTGGTTGGAGGGGTCCTGTCAACCGCCGCCGCGATTCCGCGGGACACTGCCCCGCCGGGAACCGTCCAAAGCAACCCAACCCCAGATTGATTGTTTTTTTTTTCGCTTCCGAGCGCCGTCGGACCCCTTGCCTCGATGGACAAGGAATTGGGATGAGCGAGGGCCTTTTTGATATGATCGAGGGCCTTTTTGACTTGATGTTCTTATCGGGCTCGTGAGCATACTGTGCTCTGTCATCGCAGAGGCCGGCTTCGTCGTCGGAGTAGCGGCTTCGGGGACGCGACGGACAGAAGAGCCGGCGGCGATCAGCGCGGCAAGCGGCGGACTTTGGCCGTGAGGAGGAGGAGGAGGCGAAGCGGGCGGGGGTGAGTGGGACAGGGAGGGCGAAGGGAGCGGCAGGAAGGGGAGGGTCGGAGGTAAGTGTGCGGGGTTGAGCGGAAGCGATGGCGGACGCTGCAGCGAGCTCCGCACTGGGCAACGGTGTAGCGATGGAAGATCCGGAGAAGAAGAAGAAGAAAGAGGAGAAGGCTAGAGAGAAGGAGGCGAAGAAGGCCAAGGCTGCGGCGAAAGCCGAGGCCGCCGCTGCTGCTCAGGCGGCGAAGAGCGCAGCGGGTCAGCCCGGGTTGAAGAAGCAGGAGGCCAAGGCGAAGAAGTCCCAGGCGGTGGTCGCTGCCTCCGACACGGCTTCGACTGCCGCTGCTGCTGCTGGTGGGGATGTGCAGGACCCACTCACCCCGCATGGGGAGAAGAAGAGGATGGCTGCCACCATGGCCAAGGCGTACAACCCGCGAGCGGTGGAGGCGGCGTGGTACTCGTGGTGGGAGTTCTCCGGCTTCTTCACGCCCGAGGTAAACAGCAGCAAACCGATGTTCTCGATCGTCGTGCCCCCTCCCAACATCACCGGATACCTCCATCTCGGTCACGCGTTGACTGCCACCGTCCAAGATGCCATCGTCCGATGGAAGAGGATGAGCGGGTTCAACGTGCTGTGGGTGCCGGGTACCGACCATGCCGGGATCGCGACGCAGACCGTGGTGGAGAAGAAGATCATGAGAGAGAAAGGTCTGACGCGGCACGACCTGGGGCGCGAGGCGTTCCTGAAGGAGGTCTGGGAATGGCGCCATGCTTATGGCAACAAGATCGGCGAGCAACAACGAAGAATGGGGGCATCTCTGGACTGGACCAGAGCGGTATTCACGATGGACGAGAAGAGATCGGAGGCGGTGACGGAGGCATTTGTGCGGATGCACGGAAGGGGGCTAATCTATCGGGACCAGAGGCTGGTGAACTGGGACTGCGTCCTGCGGACAGCCATCTCCGACATCGAGGTGGATTACATCCAGATCGACAAGAGAACGATGCTGCGCGTGCCGGGCTATGGCGACGAGCTTGTGGAGTTCGGTGCCATCACCTCGTTCGCCTACCCGCTTGCAGACGGCGAGGAGGGAGGCGAGATCGTGGTCGCGACGACGAGGCCGGAGACGATGCTCGGCGATACCGCGGTAGCCGTGCATCCGCGGGATGAACGTTACATGCATCTTCATGGAAAGTTCGCCGTGCATCCGTTCAACGGGCGGAGGATCCCGATCATCTGCGACGCGGAGCTCGTCGATATGGCCTTCGGAACGGGCGCGGTGAAGATCACCCCGGCGCACGATCCCAACGACTTCGAGACGGGGAAGAGGCACAATCTCGAGTTCGTGAACATTCTGACCGATGATGGGTTCATCAACGGAAACGGCGGGGAATTCGCGGGACTGAAGAGATTCGAGGCGCGCGTCGTCGTGGTGAAGCGCCTGCAGGAGATGGGTCTGTACAGGGGCGTCGCCGACAATCCCATGAGATTGGGGCTGTGCTCGCGGAGCAAGGACGTCATCGAGCCGATGATCAAGCCGCAGTGGTATGTGAAGTGCGACCGCATGGCGGCGGAGGCGTGCGACGCTGTGCGAGATGGACGGCTGACGATTATTCCCAAGCAGTTTGAGGATGTGTGGTTCCGATGGCTGGAAAACATCCGGGACTGGTGCATTTCACGCCAACTGTGGTGGGGGCATCGAATCCCGGCGTGGTACGTCGTCAGGGAGAGCGACAAGGAGAAGGCGGTGGGCACGTACAACGATCAGTGGGTGGTCGCGCGGACTGCGGAAGAAGCGGAGGCGCAGGCGCGGCGGAGGTACCCCGCGGAGGAGTTGCGACTGGAGCAAGATCCCGACGTGCTTGACACGTGGTTCTCGTCCGGTCTGTTTCCGTTCTCGGTCTTCGAGTGGCCCGCGCAGACGGCCGACCTGGACAACTTCTACCCGACCTCGTTGCTCGAGACGGGCCACGATATCCTCTTCTTCTGGGTGGCGAGGATGGTGATGATGGGCATGACGCTGACGGGCAAGGTACCCTTCAGCCACGTGTTCCTGCACGCCATGGTCAGGGACGCGCACGGGCGCAAGATGAGCAAGTCTCTGGGCAACGTGATCGATCCCTTGGAGGTGATAGAGGGTATCAGTCTGGAAGAACTGCACAAGAAGCTGGAGGCGGGCAATCTCGATCCGAAGGAGATCGCGAAGGCGAAAGCCGGGCAGAAGTCCGACTACCCCGACGGCATTGCGGAGTGCGGGACCGATGCCCTGCGCTTCTGTCTGCTGGCATACACCACGCAAGCGAACAACATCAACTTGGATATCCAGCGGGTGGTAGGCTACCGGCTGTGGTGCAACAAGCTGTGGAACGCCATCAAGTTCGCCATAATGACGCTGGGGGAGGACTTCACTCCTCCTCCTTCGTCCTCGGACCCAGCCGCCGCCGCCGCCGCTCTTTCGGCCTCTGCAGTGCCGTCAAGCTGTCGGTGGATCCTGAGTGTGCTCAGCAAAGCCGTTCGCAGGACCGTGACCGCTATGGAGGCCTACGACTTGGCGGAAGCAACCACCGCAATATACCACTGGTGGCAGTATCAGCTCTGCGACGTGTTTATCGAGCTGTCGAAGCCTGCATTGAATTCAGCCGACGAATCGGCCGCTGAGGAGAAGAGAGCGACGAGAGAGACGCTGTGGACGTGCCTGGATACTGGCCTTCGTCTTCTGCATCCCTTCATGCCGTTCGTGACAGAGGAGCTCTGGCAGAGATTGCCTAGCGGCGGAGGATGTCAAGGGAAAGCAGCAGCTGGCAAAGGGGAGGAGGAGAAGGAGGAGGAGGGGAAGGACCTTCCCACTCCCTCTCCCTCCCGGCCGCCGTCGATTATGGTGTCTGAGTACCCGAGACCGGTTGAGGCTTGGGAGGATACGTCGGTGGAGGAGGATATGGTGCAGGCGGAGGATGCTGTCAGGGCAATAAGAAGCTTGAGGAACGGGTACGGATTGCAGAAGAACCAGAGGCCGGAGTGTTTTGTCCAGTGCAAGAGCGGGGAGGTGGCTGATCGCTTGGCGCGCTGCAGGCCTTTCATTCTCACCCTCGCCGCGCTGTCGAAGGTGGAGGTGCTGAAGGAAGGCCAGAGCCCTCCGCCGGGCTGCGCGGTGGCCATCGTCGACGAGGGGACCACGGTGCACTTGATGCTGCGTGGACTGGTGGACGCGGACTCGGAGATTTCGAAGCTCCAGAAGAAGACAGAGCTGCTGCTAAGGCAACAAGAGGACCTCAGGAAGAAGACGAGCATTCCAGGCTATGCGGAGAAGGTTCCCGCTGCAGTGCAGGAGGAGCACGCTGCCAAGGCGGCCAAGGTGGCGGCTGAGAGAGAGACCATCGACGAGGCAATCAGGAATTTCCAGAAGCTTCTGTTATCGACGTAAATTGGTGGATGGATGTGGGAAGAGGAGATAGAAGGGAGGGAGGGAGGGAGGGAGGTAGAGGGGCTACGGCGCCGTAGTTTCTCGAACATCAACAAGTCCCCACGTCATGTTTTGGCGGGAGGGTGTTTTGTTTGGTGCTTTCTTGTTTTTCGATCATTTTCTTTCCCGCGGCTTTTCGTTTTTCATTTTTAGCAGTTGGGCACTCTAGCCAATCACCAGTTGCGTTGTAAGGATACGCATAATGGAAAGAGAGAGGAGGGAGGAGAAGGAGGAGGAGGAGGAGGAGGAGGAGGAGGTGGTTGTCTGGAAGTACCGGAGGGAGGAGGAGGAGGTGGTTGTCTGGAAGTACCGGAGGGAGGASGAGGAGGAGGTGGTTGTCTGGAAGTCCCGGAGGGAGGAGGAGGTGGTTGTCTGGAAGTATCGGAGGGGGGAGGAGGAGGAGGAGGAGGAGGTGGTTGTCTGGAAGTACCGGAGGGAGGAGGAGGAGGAGGTGGAAGGGAGGAGGAGGAGGAGGTGGTGGTTGTCTGGAAGTATCGGAGGGAGGAGGAGGAGGAGGTGGTTGTCTGGAAGTACGTGAGGAGAGAGAGGACGGTTCGAGCAGTATGTTTCGGAGGAAATACTAATTGATAGGTTTAGGTTAGGGTACCGAATGATGTTGTGACGGCAGTCTCAGAGAGGGAAGAAGACAGGGGCGGAGGGAAGAAGACTAATAGGTGTCGAGGGCGTACTGGCGCTGTTGATAGGGTATACAGGAGGACGAGGAGCATTTTCTTTACTGAATCTGGTCGTAATTACGGGCGGAAACGTCAGCGGAAAGTCTTCGTGCTGTGGAAACTTATACCGTCCTAACGCCGGGCAGGGGCGGGCGACTCAACGCGACAATGCTGATTGATTTGGACCTCTGGACCTCCGATTGCCGCCTTGGGCGGTTCGGCGGCAAAGGCGCCCGAGGCTCTCCTCCGCGCCTGGGGGGCGTGCGCTTGTCGAAGGCTTTGCCGCGCATCGTCGTCTTGTAATATGATCGAAACCGGATTGATGAACGGATTGCGTACGCGGGATCACGGACATACTTCTTCTCGGTGGATGGAGGATTTCATTGGTGTATTCGATTGATTGATTTTGATTAATTCGTTAATTAATTGATGGTCAGGGCTCACGTGGGCAACAAAGAGGGAATGAGGACGGAGGAAGCGATGCCACATGTCAAGGAAAGGAGGGTTCCATCTGTAAGCGAAGTAAAGGTAAGGGTGCCACGTGTTAACCAAGGGTGCCTGCCAAGTGTTGACAGGGGTGCCCCTACGTGTTAACCAAGGGTGCCCCTACGTGTTAACCAAGGGTGCCCCTACGTGTTAACCAAGGGTGCCCCTACGTGTTAACCAAGGGTGCCCCCAAGTGTTAACCAAGGGTGCCCCCAAGTGTTAAAAGGAGTGCCCCCAAGGGTTAACCAAGGGTGCCCCCAAGGGTTAACCAAGGTTGCCGCCATGTGTTAACCAAGGGTGCCCCCAAGTGTTAACCAAAGGGTGCCCCCCACGTGTTAACCAAGGGTGCCGCCAAGTGTTAACGGAGAGTGTTACGTGTGTGTTAATTAAAGCGTACGGCGTGTTAACCTTTGATTGGATTTCTGAACGAGGAAGTTTTGGTCCATGAACGGCTTTTGAATTGAAGTAGTTTTGTTGTGCTTATTCTTTCAGCTTCCTTGCTTTCGTCTTCCCTCGAACACAACGCACCCTCATTTTGAGTGTGCGGGACCTAACGTACAGCTTGTGTGACATTGTGTGACATTCATGATCAGGGTGCGTTGTGTTCGAGGGTGTAAGACGGTAACGAGAAGGCGGTCGGTGGTTGATCGCTCACGCGTCAACAAAAAAAGGGGAGAGATTTTGATTGATTCGTTGATTTGATCGGTGCAGGAGGGGGATTTGATGGTCTGGGTTTCCATACGACGAACGGGCAGTACGCGGGACTTTCTGGCGTGTATTTGATTGATCCCCAGCTGGGCCAGATCATGTCGAAAACACACGTGTGAGTACTGACCTAATGCGATCAATGTATGGAGGAAGAAAAGAAGGTATAGATCGTTCCAAGAAGATGAACGATCTGTGTTATGACCGATGAATCGATGGCGGCTGCTGATTGATTGGACGTTTATTGCAATTGAGTGCGCGGCGACGAATGGTTGGACGTGAAGTGAAACACAAGGTAAGAGCCCGGTGGTTTTATCTGGGGCATGCTTTTATATACTGTCATAGAACAGGAACGTACTGATGCGCGGAAGCAGAAGAAAATGGTGATGAAGGAGGAGCAGAAAGAAAGACAAGAAGAAAGGGAGGAAGAAAGAAAAGAAAGGAAAAAAAGAATGAAGATCAAAGGAGAAAGAAGGAGAAGAGACCATGAAGAAGACGAAAAAGACGGGGACGACAACGAAGAAGAAGAGGAAGAAGAAGAAGAAGATGAAGAAGAAGAGGATGATGACGACGAAGAAGAAGACCAGGGTAAGACGAAGAAGAAGATACAGAAGCAATGACGAAAAGGACGGTTGATGTGCGCAGGCTTATAGAGTAGACAAGATCGCCGACAATGGACTGGATGATGAAGAAGAGGATGATGACGACGAAGAAGAAGACCAGGGTAAGACAGGAGACGGAAGCAATGACGAAAAGGACGGTTGATGTGCGCAGGCTTATAGAGTAGACAAGATCGCCGACAATGGACTGAACGGGTGTCTGATTGTGCAAGGGTTGTAGTCTTAGCTCGTTCAGTTTGTGCATGGTTGAAGCTGGTTGATTAGTTCGTGCTGGCCAGTCGTCAAATAAACGAACCGAGCTGATCAGTCACAGATAACCCCCGATGGACGATTATATTTTTCCTCGATGGATAGCTGTATGAATGGAAACGATAGCATGGTCGATTGATTGATTGATTGATTGGTTGATTGATAAAGTTTGTTGATTGGCTGGTTGATTGGTTAATTGATTGGTTGCTTGACCGGTTGATCGAGTGATTGATTGATCCGATGAATTGATTAAGTGATCGAATTCAGTGATCGAATTCAGTGATCGAATTCAGTGATCGGTTGATTGATCAAGTCGGTAGATTGGTTGGTTGATTAGTTGGTTGGTTGATTAGAGTGATTGGTTGATTGATTGGTTGATTGATTGGTTGATTGATTGGTTGATTGAGTGATTAAGTGATCGGGTTGGTTTTGATTGGTTGCTTGCTGGGTTGATTCAGTGCTTGATGGGTTGATTCAGTGCTTGATCGATCCGATGAATTGACTCAGTGATCGAATTTATTGATAAAGTCGGTCGATTGGTTGGTTGATTGGTTGGTTGATTGGTTGGCTGGTTGATTAGAGTGATTGGTTGATTGAGTGATTAAGTGATCGGGTTGGTTTTGGTTGCTTGCTGGGTTGATTCAGTGATTAATAGATCCGATAAATTGACTCAGTGATCGAATTTATTGATCAAGTCGGTAGATTGGTTGGTTGAATGGTTGGCTGGTTGATTAGAGTGATTGGTTGGTTGATTGGTTGCTTGAGTGATTAAGTGATTGGGTTGGTTTGATTGTTTGATTGGTTGGTTGATTCAGTGATTGATCGATCCGATGAATTGACTACGTGATCGAATTTATTGATCGGGTTATTGATAAAGTTTGTTTCATTAGTTGGTTGATTGGCTGTCTGATTTGCTAATTGATCGTTTACTTAATCAGGTGATTGGTTGATTGGTTGATTATAGATTGGTTATTCTGAAATAACTTAACCCCCCACTCCATCCGGACCTATTTTGACAAACCAAAAGTTGCATCTCCCCCGAGAGCCTAATTGATCGGTTACAATGACCCCCCACTCATGGGTCTGAAATAACGTAACCCACCCCCCCCCCCCCCCAATAATCAGACTTCTACACTGCCGGCGTGAGGAAAAGTAATCTTGGTATCGAGCCTGGGCACGGTAGATTTTGGCCCTGTACTTGTAGACAAGAAAAATGAACAGAAGGGTCCGTTGGAGTGGTGGTTTGATTGAATGGGGTGAATGAACGGTCAATGTGATCATCGATGCACAAGCAGATTTTGATTGATTCGAATTGGTAGATTGGTTGATGATCGCTTCATCGGATCAATTGATTGATGTAACTGATGAGCATACGACCATTTTTTTGGTCTCTAATTGGCTTGGCTAATCAATTAGGGCAAAAAATCTCACTACAGTCTTCCCCCGAACAGAAAGCAGCAGTCAAGGGAATGCATCTGACTGAGATTTTGGCCAGATTCAGCCGAAATGGTCCTCGAACAGTCTTTCCCCAAACAGAAAGCAAGTTCATCATCGCGGTATCTGGACTGCAAGTCAAAGTGAAAACAGCTATAACGACCATAAGTTCTTCTCGGGAACGGTGCGGATGTATATACCCCGTTCTTTATGCGAATTGAATCCGGCTGCCATAGCTGCCACATTCATCCAGAAATGTCTGAGAGCGAGTATTCCCGACTTGAATCTTGGCCCTATTTCCGCTCAGATACAGCCGGGAACACGCTGATGTGAATATATTCCTAGAGTCAACCCCTCTGGTTGCAGCAGGGGAAAACCGAGTTGTACCATGTACGGGAAAAAGAACAAGTGATGGTGAGTGATAGCAAGAAACTGAGACCGTGTGGCTCAGTGGTACACACATGTAACTGCTAGCTAGCAGGTTATGCATTTGAGTCTTCACTATGTTCCTGCCCAGCTCATACCTCAAAACTCAAGAAGAGAAAATGCCATTCAATTACAACTCAATTGAAATAAGGAGGAAACAATAAAGAAAGAAGAATGAAGGAAAGAAGAAGAAGAAGAATAGTGGTAAACAGTGGCTAACTGCCTTTCGTACATGCATCGAAATCTCTTCATTGCAAATCCGCGCATACTCATCTCAGCTTACGCTCACAGTCCCCGACGTGTTTCGATCGGTTGCGCTCCCATCATCCTCAGGGGGCTAACCTCATAACCCTGCCTTGCGGCCCCACCGTCTATCCTCCCGTCTTACTGAGCTTAGAGGACCAGTACGGCCTTGAAGAAGAAGAAGAAGAAGAAGAAGAAGGAACGAGAAGAAGAGAAGAAGAAGGAGAAGAACAAGAAAAAGAAGAACAAGAAGACGAAGAAGCAACGAGAAGAAGAGAAGAAGAAGAAGAAGGAGAAGAACAAGAAAAAGAAGAACAAGAAAAAGAAGAACAAGAAGACGAAGAAGCAACGAGAAGAAGAAGAAGAAGAAGAAGAAGAAGAAGAGAAGAAGACGAAGGAACGAGAAGAAGACAAGAAGAAGAAGAAGAAGAAGAAGAAGAAGAAGAAGACGAAGAGGGAACGAGAAGAAGAGAAGAAGACGAAGGAATGAGAAGAATGCAGGGAGGAAGAAGAAGAAGAAAAGAAAAAAGAAGAAGAAGAAGAAGAAGACGAAGAGGGAACGAGAAGAAGAGAAGAAGAAGTATGAA
>BFEA01000355.1:504626-517729 GCA_003427395.1 Chara braunii | reverse complement strand
CCCCCCCCCCCCCTCCGTGGCTGTTGCTGCCTGTGCACGTGGCCACCTGCAGTGCCACGTGGCACTTTGCTATGGACTTGAAGACCCCTTGTGTTTCAGGGGCTGCTCTACACCGGTGAGGGTGTGCTCACACAACATACCCTAGATCTGCACATTTGAAGTAGGGGCTGATCAAGAGCTCAGCCCCCTCCCTCCTCCAGCTGGCTGCTGCAGCGAAGGCCAAGACCCTCCTAGTCTTGGTATACCTTGTGCCCTTGGAGACACCAAGGGCCAGGGATCATATCTCTCTCCCCTTTTCTTTCCCCTACCTTCCACTGCCTCTCTCCCCTCCTCTTTTTACCTTCCCCACCCCACCTTTTCTCCGACTAACCACTATCTTACCCTCTTTTCTTCATTTCTTTTATTTTCTCTCCTCCTTCTTTCCTCTTACTTTCTTGATCACTCTCAATCTTTCCCCATCCTCTTTCTCTCCCATTCTCTCACCCTCCTCTCCCCCAACTACCACCACATCATCCCCCACCTCCCACTTCATCTTTTTCTCTCCCCCACCTATTTCTTTCTCTTCTCCTTCACTTTTTCATTCCCATTCCCCCCGTACTTCGAATTTTTCTGTTTTTTTCCTTCTTTCTATCTCTCTTTTGATTTATCTTTTCTCTTTTTTCAAAAAATTTGTAATATCTTTTTTCCCAACTTCTTTTTTCATTTTCTAATTTATTTTATTTATTTTTCTATTTATTCTAAAAATTCGATTTTCTTTACGGCAACCCTAAATCTGATTAGGTGTTAGTCCTTACTACTTTCGGCACACGTTTTGATCCCATGGGGGTAACGAAGTGCTGTCGAAATTTTCTGTTTTTTTTTTCTTTCACTTAGTTTTCTCGGCACACTTCGACCCCTTGGAGGTAACGAAATGCTGCAAAATTTTTTGACAAATTAGATACTTCATTCCTTCCCACCTCCTCATCCACTTCTTTTCTTCTTTATTTATTTATTTATTTATTTATTTATTTTCTGATTTTTTTTTTTTTTTTTTTTTTTTTTTTGCGGCATCTTGACACCTAGTGTGCTCACCTTGGTCTGTCCTTTCCCCTTGGCACATTTTTGACCCCATGGGGGGTAGGGAAATGCTGGTGAAAATTTCAAAAAAATAAATATTATTTTTTCCCTTCACATTTTTTTACTTATTTCTTTAATTATTTTTATTCTTTATTTATTTTTTTATTTATTTTAATTTTCTCTCGAAATCTCGCTGTTTATTTATTTTTCTCCCACCTTCCCCCCCCCCTGTGCTTGCTATTTTACTTTTTTGATTAGGTCACCGGTACCCTACCCTAACTACTTAAATTTCGGCTAGGGTCTTCAGCCACCCCCACCCTCACAGGTGGCCGCGCCTTCCGGGGCACCCTCTTCTTCCTCTATTCTTCCTTCCATGCAGGCTCGCTTCCCTCGCCCTGCACCCTACCCATCCCCATCCTACCTTCTCCCCATCCCCTCGGTTACTACGACCTCTTCTACCGTAGCTCCTGTGCGGCTGCCGCTGTTTCCCCCACCGCTCCACCATGCGGCCCGGCCGTACAGTCAGCAGCGCCCCCTCCTCCAGGGACTTATTCAGCCGTAGCGCAGTCCCCTGCTCCTCGATCCCCTCACCGCCAAAATGGTGGCGCACCACTCATCCGCTTGTCGGACATTGCCTTGTATGACGGTACAGGCATACGCGTGTCTAGGTGGCTGAAGTCTGCCACCCGCACGTTCCAGCTCATGGGCGCCACACCCGACACGTGGGTGGGTCACCGCCTGCGTGGCGGTCCTTCCGAGGCCTGGGAGAATTTCTACGTGCACTCCCTTCGCGCGGGTCGGACTCCGACCTTCATAGATTTCCAGGCGTTCCTCGAGGATCGCTTCGGAGCTCGATACGATGTGACTAACGCCTTCGAGCATATCGTCACTACACGCTGGTCCGGCTCTGGTGGAGCTACCGGCCTGGACCGCCACATCCAAGTCTTTCAGGACGCCCGCCTCATTTGTGACATAGCGTTCCTCCCCGAGGCGGCCCTTATCGATCGGTTTTTGGCCAGCCTTCCGCTCGAGTACCGCTCCGAGCTATGGCGGTACGCGTTCACATCGGCCCCGCAGGCTTATGAGGCCGCCAGGGATCATCAACGGATGCGGGCCCGTCTTCACCCCGCCTTCACCTTCCAGCCATAGCATACTGGTTACGCCTCATCCTCCTCTCACGGCACTTCCCAGCGCAATTCCCCCTTCCGCGGTCGCCCCCGCCGTTCCTCGCAGCAGGGCCGCCAGTTCTCGCGCCGCTTCAGCGCGCTCGAGTATGGTGAGCAGGACGCTGGTGCCCCGCTGTCGCCAGAGAGTGACCATAACGACGACCTCGATCTCGGCGATGTCATCCACAACCACCTAGAGGACTCTACTCTCCCTATGGCTGAGCGCCTCCAGCTCATCCTCTCCACCCTCTCCCGGGCACGCAGCCGCCCCGATCACGCTGGCGCGTCACCCCCCGAGGTCCCTCAGCAGGATCTCCCTAAGGGCTTTGTGCCTCCTCGCGGAGGAGCGCGCGGCTAATATGGGCCGACGTGGGTGTTTGCGATGCCGTCAAGACGGTCATACCTCCTCGCGGTGCCGTTACACCACCGCCCTTGATCGCCACTACGCTAACCTTTCCCGCCAACGTCGTGCTTCGTTCCCCCCTGGCGCCTCACATCCCCGCGGCGCCTGCTAGCCACGGTGCAGTGTATACCTACGCCCTCCTCAGTAGTAGGCTTCCCGACATCTCCGTCGCGGTTCGCCCCTCTCGCAACTGGAGTTGAGGTATTGCAGGACTTGACAGACTGTACTCAGCCCTCTGTCGCAGTACCGTCTGCGCCTCCGCAGACCACCGTCTCCCCTCCTYCCCCGCCGCGACTACCGACGCGTCGAGCCATTCGCTCAGCCCGTTGCAGCGAGCAGCTCGCTACTCGCGAGGATGTTGTGTCCTCTCTTCTGGACTTCAGCATGCTCCAGGCTCGTCAGGAGCGACTCACCCTCCATGTCGCTGCATTGCGTCGCCTTCTCGCCATCCTCTCTGACCCTGATCGCACCCTCCCGATCATCCCGGTACGACTCAGGACCTCCACGAGGGTGTACTCCACGCTGTGGGATTCCGGTTCTCAGGGCGACTTCATTCACCCACGTGTGGTGAAAGAAGCTCGCTTACCCACGACAGGGTCTCCGACTCCCATCTCCGTTACCCTAGGGGATGACAAGACCCGACGCTTCTTCGATCAGACGGTCACCGACCTCCCTTTCTTCCTCACTCTCGAGCCGACTGATCGTTCCCCTGCATCTCGTCGCCACCGCCTCTCTGCACATTTCAATGTGATGGAGACGGGGTACGACTTCATTCTCGACACTCCGTGGTCTCGTCGGTTCCGCAGCACCGAGGCCGATTGGGCGACCAACATTCTCGTTCTCAAAACGAAGTGTGGACAGACGTATCGCGTACCTTTCATAGGTACCACAGCGACACCACGCCCCGATCCTCCTCTTCCGGAGCCTTCTGTGCCCACACCATCTCCTTCTATCACTGTCACCTCGCCTCGGCAGTTCGCCCACTTCATCCGACAGGATGACGTCACCTTCTTTATGGTGAACGTGACGGATCTCTTACACTATAATCCACTCTATCCCGACGCCGAGCTCATCCCTCTGGAACCAGATCCTCCTTCTATCTCCATGGCTCCCATCTCTACTTCTGTCCCTCCGTCGTTCGTCGAGTCCACCCCGCCGTCGCTCACTGACGCTGACGCTGAGGAACTCGCACGCTATACGGCCGACCTGGAGCCCGCAGTTCGTGACCTCATCCGAGAGTACCACGTCGTTTTCCCATCGTCGTTCTCGTACGCCGGTATCCCACCGATGCGTGACGTCGAGCACTCCATTGAGCTTGTGCCTGACTATCGTGTTCACCACCAGGCACCCTACCGATTCTCGATCCCCGAGCCCAGCGAACTCAAGCGTTAGCTTGAGGAGCTCCTGAGATTGGGTTTCATTAAACCCAGCAACTCCCCATGGGGTGCACCCGTCATCTTTGCTCGCAAAGCAGATGAAACTCCTCGTGTCTACATCGACTACCGCGATCTCAACCGTTACACTGTTAAGAACAGCTACCCCATGCCTCGTTCCGATGAGCTGTTCGACTACCTAGCAGGCAACCGCTTCTTTACGAAGATTGATCTTCGTAGCGGTTACCATCAAATCCGCGTCGCTGCAGCCGACCAGCTGAAGACCGCGTTCCGATCGCGCTTCGGCCACTACGAGTTTACTGTGATGCCATTCGGCATCACCAACGCAACCGCAACCTTTTAAAAAACGATGAACGACATCTTCAGGGACATCCTGGAGTAGTACATTCTCGTCTACCTCGAAGATATCCTGGTCTACAATCGTACCCTTGAGGAGCACCTCAGACACCTCCGCGACGTCCTTGACCACTTGCACAGACATGGCTTCTACGCCAAGCTGAGCAAGTGCCGCTTTGCCCAGCACAAAGTGAATTTCTTAGGACACTGCGTGTCTGACCAGGGTCTCCACATAGACGACGAGAAGATCACTGCTATTGCGGAGTGGCACGCTCTCACATCCGCCAAGCAGCTTCGCAGCTTCCTAGGCCTGACCAGCTACTATAGTTATTTCATCCGGGGATACGCTAGGTATTCCTACGTCCTTACCTCCACCCTCCTCTGGAAGAGCCCATCCTGGGCTTGGATACCCCTCCACAAGGACGCCTTCCGCGCCCTCAAGAAGGCGGTGACATGCGCACCGGTTCTTCACCTACCCGATTTTGATCGCCCTTTTATCCTTACCACCGATGCGTCAGACTTTGCTGTAGGAGCAGTGCTTTCTCAGGTCTTCCCCTCCTCTCCTGATTCCTCTCATCCTCGTATCCTTCGCTTCCCACCACCTACCCCTACCACTGCTTCCCGACTGACGCCTACTCGTCCAGCTACTGACGAGCCTTCTATAGACTATTCTCCTACTATCGTCGAGGACGGCACTGTCGAGTCTCGCTCAGGTGATTGTCCGATAGCCTTCTACTCCCATCAGCTCCTGCCTGCCGAGATAAACTACACCGCTGATGAACGTGAGGTTCTCGCAGTAGTTTATGTCGCTCGGCACTGACGTTACTACGTGCACGGGGCACCGTTCACGGTGCGTACGGACAACTCTATTGTCCAGGCTTTTCTGACAAAACCGAAGCTCACTCCTCGACAGGCTCGCTGGTGGCGCGACCTATCGGAGTTTAGTTTCACCACTGAGCACATCAAGGGTGAGACTGATCGGGTCGCAGATGCCTTATCCCGGTGCCTTGACCACAACCAGGAGCAGATCCAGCTCTCTTCCATCTCAGTCACCACCGTCCACCACTCGGTGATCGACGAGTTTCGCACTCAGTACCGCCACTGCCCCGACTATCACGACATCCACGCGACCCTTCGGAGTGGCAAGACCGTCCCGAACTACTCTCTCGGGGACAACGGTCTTGTGTACTGGCACGGTTCACAGGGCACCAGAGAGCCCCGGATTTGCGTTCCCTCCACTGGACAGCTACGTGTCCGAGCAGTAGCAGAGTTCCATGACCAGGCAGCCGCCGGTCATATGGGCTTCCACAAGACGTTGGCTTGTGTGAGCCGCCTGTACGTCCGGCTGAAGCGCAAGGACTTTGTGAAGGACTACGTCGCAGAGTGTCCCACCTGTCAGGAGGTGAACAGTGCGAACCACCTTCCTTATGGTTTGCTCCAGCTTCTTCCTATCCCTGAGGGTCGTTGGCAGTCCATCTCGATGGACTTTATCGGCCCTCGTGGCCATGATGCTATCCTAGTCGTCGTCGACCGCTTCACGAAGCGTGCACGCTTTGTTCCGTGCCGCTATTCCATCAGTGCACGTGAGGTTGCCGACATCGTGTTTGACCGAGTCGTGCGTGACCACGTGAGGCACCGCGAGGTGTACGACACTCTGCTCCACTTCTCCTCGTCTTACCATCCTCAGACTGATGGTCAGACCGATATCACGAACAGGACTCTCGGAGATATTCTTCGAAAGATTGTTCGTGACGACCACCARTGGGATCTCCATCTTGCCCACGCAGAGATAGCCTACAACCACGCCGTCTCGCCAGCCACGGGGATGTCGCCTTACTATTGCGACCTCGGCTATCACCCTCGTGTTCCCACAGACTTCCTCTGACCGTCACAGATGCATTCCGACACGAGTTGTCCCTCGCTGGATGATTGGGTTGCACACATGACATCGATCATGAAGACCGCACAAGAGCACATAGCCGCTTCCCAGACTCGCATGGCAGCACGTGCTAACCGATCGAGGATGGATCATCCATTCAAAGTCAGTGATGATGTGCTTATCGACGCCTGCCACTTACAGCTTGAAGCAGACACGCTTCACAAGTTTCGGCGTCGCTTCTTTGGCCCATGCCGCATCCTCTAGATCGTCGGTTCTGATACGACATCTAGCCCGGTCAGCTTCCGTGTGAAGCTCCCCGACTACCTACGCCAGGCTCGTGTGCACGATGTCTACCACGTCTCGTTAATACGTCCTTACCGCAGACCGTCTGAGCGTTTCGCTGGACGACCATACGAGCGTCCTCCACCCATCATGGTGGATGGCCATGAGCAGTTCCTCGTTTCATACATCATTGGTCGCCCAGTCACCGGCGACAACCTCCCCACGTCGAGTACCTCGTACGTTGGAAGGGTTACCTTGATGAGGAGGCTGCCTGGGAGCCCCTCGAGCACTTGCAGCACGCTCGCATGTTGGTGTGTGCCTATGACCGTGCTCGCCGTGTTGGGTTCACTGCTCCTTCTCAGCCCACTGACCCTCCTCCTTCTCCCCCGGCTGAGGAGACCGTTGAAGTTGAGCCTGCTCCATCTGAGGCAGACCTTCAGCAMCAGCCGGATGCTTCTGAGCGTCCACAGCGCACTCGTCGTCGTCCTGCTCGATACGACGATTGACTCTGACTTACCTTCCCACGTCCTTGACTTCCTAGTACTTCATCCACTCCAGTTTTGCTACTTCCGCTCGTCGACGTTGCGGCTCTTCTTCAACGACATTCCGGACTTCTCATCGTGGACGTCATCGGCAGCTTCATGGACTTCGTCACGATCAACTCTGCCTACTTCAGATGTCATCACTCCCTTACCACTTTACCCTGTACAGTACCCTGCTTGTGTCGCATGATGGTCTCCTTTAGCCGGGTTCCTCTGAGTTGGGCTCTCCCTTGGTACACGCATAGGCATCGGGACCATAGCGTTGCCCTGGCTTCCCATCTTACGGATCTAGCTCCGACTTCCCTCAGTTTAGGAGTCATTTGCATGATTCCCTTACCCATCATCTTTCTACCCTTTGTCGGCCCTCACGCCCTAGTAAGGTAGCCCCGCATGCTTCATCTAGGTGCGCCCAGTATACCAGCTCCCTTGTTCCCTTGCATGGTCGACCGTCCATAGCGGTAACCCCTTGGTCGAGCATTACCCGCCCTGATGGTTTATCTGTTAGAGTTATTGGTTTTGTTCGCCCCAGTTCCCTACCCTCATTGAGTCTAATGACATGTATTTCCCCTGTCACTATGTGTGGATGCCCTTAGGAGTTTTCGACCCCTAGGCTGCATTCGCCACCCTAAGAGACCATCTCACCCTTTGGTTTGCGACATACTTCTCTTGTCACATATGGTTGTTTTGTTGTTGCTTTGTTGCTCTCAGACTGAGGCTACTGCCTCTGACATTTCTAGGATTTAGTTGTTCTGCTTTTGCTGATCTTAGGACTTATACACTAGTCAGCTGTTACCTGACTGAGGCTACTACCTCCAACATTCTAGGATCTAGTTGTCACTACTTTCTGCTTTCTTAGGACATGTATACTAGTTAGTTGCTGCTGCTTTCCTAGGACATGTATGCTAGTTAATTGCTTCTGCTTTTACTTAGGCTGATAGTTGTGACATTGTTGTTTTGTGACATTTACTATCCTAGGTTGCATCGCATGGACTCAGCCACATCCTAGAGTTCTCAGGTTTTCTTTTCTTTGGTAGAGTTCCGCTTCTTGGCGGAAGCGTGCTTGTATCTAGGGGATCCATCACAGGCCGAGGATCATGTAGCGGACCTCTGGTTGGCCTGTGAGACCAGCCCCTTGGCCTGTTCTCACAGGCCTGTGTTCTATTCGGGGGCACTCCAGTCCAGTCCAGTTCGGTACCTCAGTCGGTACCAGCCAGTCCAGTCCAGTCCATCAGTCCGCTGGGGTATACCCCAACCATTGTCTGTTTTTTGGATCATTATTCACTTGCACATTTTGGAGTACGTGCGTTGGAGTCTTGCGTGGGGAGCTGCGTTGTGCCATCCCGCTCCCCCCTTCTTCCTCCATCTCCATCTTTATCACTAGCGGAGCACCAAACCTGGTGGGTCCGCTACATTTTCTTACAAGTTTTATGAATTCAGATGCGTATGTGTCGGAGTAATTACTTCTCCTTTGGGTCTCTCTCCACTATCCACATGCACAAAAGATAAAAATTATGTTGTTGCCGAAGATTCATTCTCATTTTATTTTGTTTGACGAATTGATTCTCATTTTGAACGTTAGGTGAGTAGTGGAGCGAGACTCTTTTTTATTTGGTATTTCTTGAGTTTATCTTTTTTTTTTTCTGGTTCTCTTTTTCAGATTTATATTTGATGTTTTTTCTTGCCGTTTTGTTTTCTTTCCCGTTTGTATTCTCATTACACCTTTTTTTTTTTTAATTCATCTGCTTTGCGGTCAAACGCTTCATTTTCCTTTTTTGCCTTTTTGTAAAGGCAATATGAATGCCTTTTTTGATCAGTTGTCAAATTAAGGTTGAGTTCTCACAATGTTGTGCGACGCAGTTGTGATTTTCGATGCCGCTATGGCCGTGAGCCTTTTTCAGATGTAATGGTGTGGCATGCACGGGCCTTTCACACAGGTCCTGGGCAACGCAGTTGTGATTTTCAGTGCCCCCTTATTTTTGGGAGGCATAGGGCTGTGGTTCAAATTCTGACCCATGAGTGTTCCTTTCAGGCAGATATGACTTAAAAAAAAGGAAAAACAATGGTTCCTCTCTATTGGTGGGGAGCATCACCTGCCGAGAACCGGGCGCGGCGTCTCATAAGTAGCTACCAAATACATCTTTCACTCTTTACGCTTCCCCATGTTACGGCCCAAGGAACCCTGACAGTATTGGTTGCGTCTCTCAAAAGGATTGACTGCCAGTTAAGCCCATTCAATATCGAGGACAGTCTGCCATCTTTTTTTTTCCAGGGTAGCAAGTTACCGCCCAAATAAACATACTTAAAATCTCAGTCCCTGAAATAACTTATTTCCTTAACCTTGGTGAACCCTACTTAAACCCTAAACCCTAGCATCACACATACCGTTCTTGTAAACTCTCTTGGCTTATTTGCATTTCCTTTTTTTTCTGTTCTGAGTGTTCTAAGGTTCTCAGTTCTGTTTTCATGTTCTTTTGATGTCTGTTCCAGTTCTTCCCTTTTTTGGGATAGTATCGGTTTGGGTTTCTGCATGTTGTCTGAACGGGCATCGGTGCCTGTTTGGACCACTGGCAGGCCTGGTTCATGCTTGCCCGCTCTAGGCCTAGAGAGTTTCTGTCCGTGTTGTGACTGGGCATTATTTCGTCCTGACCTAGTTCTTGGCCGTTTGCAGCAGACCCTCATCATCTGGTCCATAGGCATTGTGTTGGGAGGTGAATGAAGATAGAGCTTGAGCAAGAGAAGTCATTATCATTTTGGCCTGTTACATTTGGGCCTCCTCCTCTTCCTTTACAGCTTCGTTCTCTGCATGCCCTCATCATCCATGGTTTCTCGCCAGTGTCACTTTCTTGCTGAGAGTGCTGATGCTCATACCCTCTCCCTTTGACTGCTCATTCAATCCAATGTCATTCTCTCGATCTGAGAAATGAAAATGGCAGTGCATTGATGGAGTTGAACCTGTCACTGTACTCCTTTTCTTGTAGAGAGTGCTGATGGATTTCTTAAAAAATAAGGGTCCGTCCTCTTTTTTTTTTTTTTTTTTTAAATTAGGGTTCATCCTCATCATCATGTAGGAAGTTACAGTCCCAGTATCTTTCTCCCAAATTGAATGCGGATTTTTGCCCGCCCCTAAGAAAATTCAAATTTCCAAAGTGTGTGATTTGCATGGCTCTGCCAGCCTTTTCTGATGGGCAGTCCGAGCATGAATGTATGCTTGTAAAAAGTCCAAGCCTTCCTGTAACACCCACTGCATGACTTCGTCTTCAGAACAACTGACATGGGGGTCGGAGGAGTGTTGGGAACGGGGGCTCTACTCGATGACTTTTTCTGCCAATTGTGCAGACAGGTGGTTCGAATTTTCTCCCAAATTGAATGCGGATTTTTGCCCGCCCCTAAGAAAATTCAAATTTCCAAAGTGTGTGATTTGCATGGCTCTGCCAGCCTTTTCTGATGGGCAGTCCGAGCATGAATGTATGCTTGTAAAAAGTCCAAGCCTTCCTGTAACACCCACTGCATGACTTCGTCTTCAGAACAACTGACATGGGGGTCGGAGGAGTGTTGGGAACGGGGGCTCTACTCGATGACTTTTTTTGCCAATTGTGCAGACAGGTGGTTCGAATGAGAGTAATGGAGGTAGGCACTGAAAACTGGCTATCGAGTTTAATAGGCCGCACGTCACATTGATGTCATGTCCCTTAGTGTGATGCACTGTCATGCCATTTTTTTTTTTTTTTTTTCCCTTTGTTTTTACCTAGGACTTCAAAACACCCTCTGCATGGCTTTGTCCATGCCCCTTGTTTGTTCACATCATGATGCTTCCGCCGTCTTCCTGCAAATACTACCTTCTTCCCCCGAACAGAACAAACGGTCTCTTTGTTGCGTCTAGACTGAAAGGTGAGCCATATACAACTATAATGACTGTACATTCTATTCTGGCGAAGTCTGTGAAAGAAAGGATTAAGAATGAATTAAAAAAAAGGTTCTTTGTCTTTTCATTGTCATTACTCCAGAGAAATCACGTTCTTTTTGTTTTCTAAAGCCTCCAAATTTCAATTATAAACGGGACTAGTGTCCAATGCGACACTCATCAATGAAGTACCGGATTCCATAGTTGTGGCGGACCTCGGTGCATGGATTTGCGCATGCGTTGCCACCGCGCACACCACACCGAGGCGCACACCACACCGTTGCCCACCGCGCACACCACATCGGGATTTTTTGTGTTGGCTTAGTCTCTGGGCCCAAAAAGGGTACAACCAGGACTTGTGACCAGACATCGGCTTATTGGAACCTTCGATTTTGGGATCAAAAAGTTTTGACACAATACTAATAATCCCCTGATGAGTACGGTTGTGATGCACACCAGTCACAGGTTTCAGGAATGAGTATCACCACAACCACCTCACTGATAATCCCCAATGGTTGTGACACAACACTGATAATCCCTAATGGTAGTGACTGGGAGCAGAGCCCGACACCTATTCGTGGGGGGCTGCACCTGTTGGAAATCGAGTCCATTATCAAAGCAACAAGATTAGTGAAGCACCCACTGCTGGAATTCTGGCCCAATGTTTCCTGGGTAGAAACAGAGGCTAACTGAAATAGTTGCGTATACATCTTATCCATCGAATTTCAGATCACTAACCTTTTCCCCCCTCTATCCCCCTATGCCCCTACTTTGCTGCACCTCGTCTTTCTGTCACTGGCCTTGCCCTATCCACGCTTTATCCCACTCAAGCTTAGTGACCATGCATTTTTGTATTCGCTCTTATATCTCTAATTTTGGTCATTTTTAGCATTGCCGACCCTGCAACACTGTTCATTGAAAGTACATGGACTAACTAGGGGGTTCCTTTCTCGTGTCCTCGTGTGTGTATGTGTCTGTGTGTATCTGTTTGAGGGTGTAGGTGTGTGTGACCAGGGGTATGCTGGGAGGTGTGTGCATGCGTGTTTGCTCGTATTTGTATGCGTGTGTGTTTGTTTGCCTTTGTGTGTGTGTTTGAATATGTCTGTGTGTGTGTTTGTGTGTGTGAGTGTGTATGTGTGTAAGCATGTGTCCGTTTACATATGTGTGGGAGGGGGTGCGGGTGTCTATGTTTGGTAATAGACATATCTGTTACTTAGGCGAAGTATCCAGAGGATTTGGTCAGCTGGTCGGAGGCAATAGACCTTGGGGAGTTCAAGAGGTTTCGTGACAAGGTGAAAGATGAAAAGGCATGTTTAATTGTTACTCACTAAGGATGTGGTCTGGCTGGTGTGCTACAGACGTTGAGTACGCTCGAGGTCGATTACTGTTTATTTATATATATTCATTTATCAGTGAGCATGACCAATGTAGTAGTGGTGAAGCGGTGAGAAAAAGAACCAAGTTTTCTTTTGTCTTTTCTCACTCTCTATGAATCTTGGGTTTCAGATGCCTTTCCGGGGGTCAGACCCTATTGGTGCTATGTTCATGCTTATCAATCAGAACGCATGAACCTGGATGTTTGAAGTGGACAGGTTCGTGTTTTGTAAGGACGGACATAGCAGCAGTGAGGATTAACCCTGACAGCTTAGTCCTGGAAAGTACCCTGATTAATAAAAGTTGTACCCTGACGTCTGAATTGCGGGGGGGGGGTTCGTCGGTGGGAAGGTTTCACTTACCCCCCTTTGGTTTTTTCATTTCTAGCCACGGATATCCCCCCCCCCCCCCCCCCCCCCCCTTATTTTCAACCATTGATTACCGAAGATCAACGACAATAAATAAAAAATCCTATGATTCCATGTTCTAGTAGAAACTTTATTCTAATGTTATACAATTGGCGAGTGGTGGAGCGAGGCCCTGAGAATCATGTGGAGACATGAACACGGGCTAGCTGAATTGGTGACCTCTAACTGCCGAGCTACAGACCTGAACTCGAACCAACAACATATATTGGTGGTCTTCTCCCATCTTCCACATATGACGTGGTCATCCTGCTCGTTGAGGAATTGGTCGTCAATGACTCCAGAATATCCACATACGTTGTTGGAGCCATTCGAGTTAACTGCAGGGCCCTTGAATTGACGTAA
>BFEA01000355.1:448865-467651 GCA_003427395.1 Chara braunii | reverse complement strand
GGAGGAGAGCTGATCCGAAGGGACCGGAAAGAGGATTGAACATTCCTGCGTGACATGACCGAGATTACTGTGAAAATTTTGCGAAGGAAAAGATCTTAAAATGGCCTGTGGTTAAGGACTAAGAGTGATCTTGCTGAAAGGGATAACCCTGCTGGTCGCTGAGGACCTCGGAAGCGGGCGCGGCGAAGTGACAGGCGCCGTAGCCCATGGCTTCAGCGAACGGTAGGTAGCCCCTCCCCGGGTTTCCTCACAACGGTGATCGATCCTTTCGTGCTCAAGCCTAATCCTTGTATTTGTGGTCGGTCCTCTGTATTTAATATTCAATTTTTAGTCTGGCCCTCAACATTGCACACCGGTCTTTTCGGCCATAGGCATGGGCCTTTGCCATTTAGGCTCAGTCCTTTGTGCTTCGACATTATTTTTATATGAATCAATGTTTTCCCCGTTTGTTTGGTTCCTTATTGATTGAGCTCAACCTTCTCATATTTATGTTAGTTCTTGGTGCTTCAACATTTTTTTTATATATGAATCAATGTTTTCCCCGTTTGTTTGGTTCCTTATTGATTAAGCTCAACCTTCTCATATTTATGTCAGTTCATGGTGGTTAGGATTGTCCTCCTTGTCTAGCTGCTAGGCTATTGTTGTTCGTGTTGTAGCCTCGGTTCTTGGAGTAAGGAGTTTTTTGTTTTTTCCAGATACAGTTTTCGACGCTAAAAACCAGTTTTTGGTGCTTAACATTATCCTCATAATGGTGGCTGGTCTTCGGGTGCTCCGACCTTATTCGTGGGTTGGTCGTTTATCCTTGGTGTTTTAGGTTCAAGTCTTGTTGTTCGTGTTGTAGCCAGATCTTCAAAGTCAAAGGACTGTTTTTTTTTTTCTGTATCTTGTCTTTGAGGCTAAGCGTCAAACTTTTGTGCTCTAGCAATGTTCTCAGGATGTTGATCGGTTTGGGAGGGAGGAAATGACGCTTTCAATGCCATGGGCTTGGTCCTTCGGTGTTAAGGATTGCTGCTTAGCCTGATCTTTTGGGTCTGAGTGGGTCTTGTTGGTTAGGTTTTTACTCGATTAGTCAACGTGTATTTATATTGTTTCTTGTTGGTTAGGATTTTACTCGTTGCTCATCTCATACCATGGCTTCTTTGTGTTGATTTGAGTGTCGTGTCGTCGGTGTTGATTCTCAAGTGGTTCACTTTGTGTTCGTATGGTCCGAGGCCTACGTCTTGATCAACCGTGCTTTGGCCTGGTCCTTAGAGTCTTTGGCCTGATTTTCAGTTTTCCAACCTAATCTTCGAGTTCTTAAGTTTGGCCTTGGAACAACAATCGACTCTTTCGTGCTCAGACCTAATACTTAGATTTGTGGCCGGTTCTTGATATTTAATGTTCAATTTTTGGTATGCCCCTCAATATTGCACGTCGATCTTTTTTGCCATGGGCGTGGTCCTTTGCCATTTAAGCTCATTCCTTAGTGCTTCGACATTTTTTGTATGTGAATCAATGTTTTTCCCATACGTTTGGTTTCCTTATTGATTAGGGTCATCCCTCTCATATTCATGCCAGTTTTTTGTGGTTAGGATTTTCCTCCTTGCTGATATTTTCGTCTTATGGTTTCCTTACGTTAACTTGAATGCTGAGCAGTGTGCTCTTGGTCTTTGAGCGTCAGTCACAACCAGGTCCTTGCAGTCTGTCGGCTAGGTTGTTGTTGTTCGTGTTGTAGCCTCGGTTCTTGAAGTCTAAAGATTTTTTTTTTTTTCCTTTCTTCAGATAGGGTCTTCGATACTAAGAACCAGTCTTTGTTGCTTAACATTGTCCTGATAATAGTGGTTGGTCCTCGAGTGCTCTGACATTGTTCTTGGGTTAGTGGTCTGTCCTTGTGTTTTAAGTTCAAGTCTGATGTTCGTACTGTGGCCGGGTCTTTGGAGTCTGAGCACTGTTTTGTTTTTTCTCAGATCTTCTCTTTGAGGCATAAACTCGACCCTTGATGCTCTGACACTGTTCTCAAAATGAGGATCGGTCCTCGACTGCTCCAACAAGGTTTGTTGTGCTTTGACCCGGTTCTCAGAATGGTGGTCGATTCTCGAGTGCTCCAACGAATCCTTTATTCTCGTTTCTAGAATAGTGGTCAATATTTGAAAGCTAGGGTTGGGTCCTTGGAATAATGGTTTGTCCTTCATATTGGAGGCTAATATCTACGATCCAAGATTTAAGCTTAAGCGGAGGTTTTAACCATTATATTCTAAATTTCTGCTATTATTATAATTAATAATAAATAAAGTTCAAAAATAAGTTAGAAAAAAATGGAGATCAATCAATTCAATAGTAGTGTGTGTCGTCGATATTTTTCTTCAGCAATTGCGTATGATAATCATGTTCGAGGATCAGCCCACGTAAATCGGGTTTTGCTTTCGGAAAATTATTTGAAAAATTCAACTATTGAGGATAATTATCATGCTTTTGAACAGTCCGAAATAAGAATAGCGGAAGCTTATGTTGGGGATCAGATTATGTAGTCTTTAGAAGACGAGGAATTTGACTCGCCAAAAAAACTAGCAGCTTCATTCTTTTCGTGTCGAAATGGGATGGGTTTAACAAAAAATGATATGTCTACAATTATAAACGTTATTAAAAACCCCAAATTCAATGTTAATTCTTTATGATATTCCAATGGTCGAGAATCAAATCGTTGGATTGATCAACTGACAAAGGATGATGGATGGTCTTCACTTGATCTTCGGGAAGAGGGATGACCGGTAGAGGTTCATGCAACAGTTTATTACCGAGATTGGAAAAAAAAACTTTCAGGGATTAGTCAAAACAGCAAACAAAACTTTAAGAGATCGATTCGTTTTAGAAGCCTTGCGGTCTCAAGGTGAACATAGTATAAAAGGATCAGAAACTGGATCATTATGGAGAAATTTAGAAGATTTAATTCACGAAGAGAAAGAGGATGATCGATTTGTGATGCCATTTTATTTGTTTTCTAATAAAACAACAATAGATGAACGTCAACAAACTAATGCGTATTCACAAATGATGTCCCTTGTTGGTGCATCATCAAAGAGTCGTCTTTTGGCATATCTTCTACTGATTCATCATGTACCTGGTCTACGTGGCTGGGAAAAAAATGGAGTTGAACTCAAGGTAGCGAGAATGAAAGTTTTTCACCGAGCATTAGATATGATATTGAAAGAAGCAAAAACTGCAAGTTATAATGACATCAGTGTTGAAACATACGATAGAAAAAATATTACAGTTAATACTGTAGTAATGAATTATGTCCAAGATCATCAAAAAAGAAATTTTCTTTCATGTGTAAAAAAAATTGTTTATTGTCCTACGTGCATAACTCTAAAATCTCGATTTGCAGATGTTAGAGCGGTGTGTTCCATTGATCCAGCCATAATATTTCGTATAAAAGGTGTCGATAAGATGATTTTGCAATGGGTTCATGCCCCTGAGAGCAACATTAAGGAAATTGAAGAAAAAAGGAAGAGAGGTATAGAAATGGTAGAAATAACAGGCATGCAATGTTCCGTTACTACCAATGGTGTATGGGGGTTTTATTGTGGGTCTGAAAATGCGAAACTTCGCGAATGCGATTATCATATGGCACTTGCACCAGATGTCATAGACACTATTGATCATGGGATTGTGATCCACGTGTTCAATTGTTTGAAGACAGTTTGCAAAGAAATGTCGAACAATAGACCAAAACCACTTTTAGAGAAGCTTGATGGTCGTTTGTCTGTCATAGGAGACCTAGACTCGTGTTATCCATCATTCACTCTTCCAGTGGGAAGACAGTAAAAAAACAAGAGTTTTTTTTTATCTAACCATAAGTTTGAAGCAAAGCAAAATCTTTCCGTAATGCAAGTTATTGTTTTTGTTGTGAATGGAGTGACATCTGTGAACAATCATGACTATATAACGGGGACATTTGTAAAACGTTTACATTTTTACTTGGCAATGTTCAAAGTATCCTCTCACACATTGCAATCATTGAGAAATGCAAAAAAAATGATAGAATTTGTCGAAAGTTTGAGAAACAAATTGAAACCATATCAATCTTCAAACTGACAATTGACAAAAATTCATGATTTAACAAAGATGAGAAATGTCATTATCCGAACTCGACTTCTGAAGTATTTTTTAAGTGAAATTTGGGAACATGATCATATCAAGAATGTGAAGGTTCCATACAAAGCGACTAACAAAAGAAATGCGGATATGCAAATGATCCAACATATCAGACGTCGTGATGTCCTTGACAAAAAATTTATTGAAATACACATTCATAGTGAAAAGTGTGAATCTCATGTTTCAATTGCAGAAGGTGGTAGAAATGTTTTGTCTTGCACTCCAATAAATAACATATCAGTTTATGCAGAA
This sequence comes from Chara braunii, assembly GCA_003427395.1. Classification (NCBI taxonomy): domain Eukaryota; kingdom Viridiplantae; phylum Streptophyta; class Charophyceae; order Charales; family Characeae; genus Chara; species Chara braunii. The sequence goes on along the minus strand of BFEA01000355.1, from coordinate 463,265 downwards.
CAGTTTGATATGGTTGTCGAAGATATGATTGGGGTCAAAGTCTCCACTGCAAAACGGATTGCTGGGATTCTCTATCCTGAGCACTTTTTACCTTGTCTTCAAGAATATTTTAACCGGCAGAATGCAAATGAGGATGTCAAAACACTCGGGTTTTAATTTATAAAAGTGTAGCGATTGCTGCTGAATTGGATGGGACAACTCGAGGAGAAGTTGTACATATTGCCCGGGCAGTTTTTTTTTTTCATGGAAGACCTGTATATAATGATGTCTTTGTGTTTGGTGAGAAAAATGTTTTCTGGCATTTCGGTTTATTAATGTTATTTAAAGTAAAAAATTGTATTGCAAATATTAATGAGGAGTAAGCTTTTGTGAGATGGTATACAAATGTGCAAGGAGGTAGAACAAACATCTTAGGTTATTCAAAAATCAAATGGGAAATGAATGACTCGGTTATCAAATGTCGGATAATCAGCATAGCAAGTACTACAGGTGTTGTTCAAGTTATACCGAAGTTTTTGATATACAGTGCGTTTAATCGTTTGCATACTTTGACAAGTGAATAATTTCACATTAATAAATATATAATGAATTGATTTTTTTTTGTATCTTAAAGAATCGTTACTTGTGAATATACAGAGTCTACAGACATTGTGAACGTTGTAGTATGCAGGGAGTGCAAATTGTATCGAAAAAGTTTCGTGGACATTGTATTCGACAAGCGTTAAACAGATATACTTTTTTATAAGGAGATTGTGTATTTTATTTTGTTAAATATTTTTTAATATCTAATATTTTTTAAGTTATCAGTTATTCAATCACCGGATTGCTGGGTTGGACGTTTGGATCGGATGTTCGGAAGCTCAGTCATCCGAGATTCCTATAAACTCGATTTCGATGAATCTGTGAGACTGACATGTTCAGTAAAATTTGGCACACCCCTTGCTCAACAATGGGAACCATTGAGGAAGTCTTCATTCATGTAGTTAAAAAAAAAAAAAAAAAAAGAGGTGGTTGGGACTACACCAATTGCAGAGGAAAACAAAATCACACAAAAAGGGGAAGGGAGGGGGGGGGATTAGGGGGACTGCTGATGCAGTCGTCACAACAATTGTTGCAACTGCAAACAAAAAAGCACAAAAGCAAAATACGGATGAGGGAAGGGGCAGCAGATGCAGTAGTCACAACAATTGTCGCAACTGCAAAAATAAAAACACAAAAGCTAAAGAAGGGTGAAGGAAGGGGTTGCACATGCAGTAACCGCAACAATTGTCGCAACCGCAAAAACAAAAAAAAAGAAAAAGAAAGGTCAGGGAAGGGGGTGGGCTGCAAAAGCTGCAGAAAAAAAAACGAAAAGAATAAAAAATAAATGGTAGGGGGAGAGGGCTACATCAGATGCAAAAAAAAAAAAAGGGTTGGGGAAGGGCGAAACGCTTCCAGCAGTTGCAAATGTAGCAAGGCTATAGCATGTGCAAAGAAAAAAAAAAAACGAACAGAAAAAAAAGGTCGGGAGAGGGGGAGGGGAGAATGTTACTATCAATAACACATGCAGCAACTAWAAAAAARAAAAAAAAAAAAAAAAAAAAAAGGCGGGTGTAGCGGACCTACCAGGTGTGGTGCTCCGCTARYGACAGAGATGGAGATGGAGGAAGAAGGGGGGGAGTAAGATGCACAGCGCAGCTCCCCACGCAAGACTCCAACGCGGGTACTCCAAAATGTACAAGTGAAGAATGAGGACGAAACAGATAACTGCTGGGGTATACCCTTGCGGACTGACTGGATTGGATTGGACTAGCTGGTACCGATAGAGGTACCGGCCTGGACTGAACTGGACTGCCCCCGAATAGAACACAGGCCTGTGAGAACATGCCAAGGGGCTGGTCTCATAGGCCAACCAGAGGTCCGCTACATGATCCTCGGCCTGTGATGGATCGCCTAGATGCAAACACGCTTCCGCCAAGAAGCGGAACTCTACCAAAGAAAAAGAAAACCTGAGTAGTTTAGCATGCGGAGCAAGCTCCATGCTGAGTCCATGCGATGCAACCTATTATAGAAAATGTCACAAAACAGCAATGTCACAGCTATCAGCCGAAGTGAAAGCAAAATCAACTAACTAGCATACATGTCCTAGGAAAGCAAACGCAACTAACTAGCATACATGTCCTAGGAAAGCAGAAAGTAGTGACAACTAGATCCTAGAATGTTGGAGGATGTAGCCTCAGTCTGGGAACAACTGACTTGTGTATAAGTTCTAAGAATAGCAAAAACAAAACAGTTAAATCCTAGAAATGTTAGAGGCAGTAGCCTCAGTCTGAGATCAACAAAGAAACAACAAGTCAACCATATGTCACAGGAGAGGTGTGTCGCAAACCAAAGGGTGGGATGGTCTCTGAGGGTGGCGAATGCAGCCTAGGGGTCGAAAACTCCTAAGGGCATCCACACATAGATAACAGGGAAACACATGTCATCAGGCTCAATGAGGGTAGGGAACTGGGAGCGAACAGAACCAATGACCCTAACAGATAGACCATCAGAGGGGGTAATGCTCGACTAAGGGGTTACCGCTATGGAGGGTCGACCATGCAAGGGAACAAGGGAGCCTGGTATACTGGACGCACCTAGATGAAGCATGCGGGGCTGCCTAACTAGGGCGTGAGGGCCGACAAAGGGTAGAAAGATGATGGGTAAGGGAATCATGCAAATGACTCCTAAGGTGGGGAAGTCGGAGCTAGATCCGTAAGATGGGAAGCTACGGCAACGCTACGGTCCCGATGCCTATACTTACACCAAGGGAGAGCCCAACTCAGAGGAACCCGGCTAAAGGGAGACCATCATGCGACACAAGCAGGGTACTGTACAGGGTAAAGTGGTAAGGGAGTGATGACGTCTGAAGTAGGCAGAGCTGATCGTGACGAAGTCCATGAAGCTGCCGATGACATCCACGATGAGAAGTCCGGAATGTCGTTGAGGAAGAGCCGCAACGTCGACGAGTGGAAGTAGCAAAATTGGAGTGGATAGAGTACTGGGAAGTCAAGGACGTGGGAAGGTATATCAGAGTCAATCGTCGTATCGAGCAGGATGACGACGAGTGCGCTGTGGACGCTCAGAAGCATCCGACTGTTGCTGAAGGTCTGCCTCAGATGGAGCAGGCTCGACTTCAGAGGTCTCCTCAGCCGGGGGAGAAGGAGGAGGGTCAGTGGGYTGAGGAGGAGCATTGAACCCAGCACGACGAGCACGGTCATAGGCACGCACCAACATGCGAGCGTGCTGCAAGTGCTCGAGGGGCTCCCAGGTAGCCTCCTCATCAGGGTAACCCTTCCAACGTACGAGGTACTCGACGTGGGAAGGGTTGTCGTCAGTGACTCGGCGACCAATGATGTCTGAAACGAGGAACTGCTCGTGGCCATCCACCAAGATGGGTGGAGGACGCTCGTGTGGTCGTCCAGCGAAACACTCAGACGGTCTGCGGTAAGGACGCACTAACGAGACGTGGTAGACATCGTGCACACGAGTCTGGCGTAGGTAGTCGAGCAGCTTCACACGGAAGCTGACCGTGCTAGATGTCGTATCAGAACCGACGGTCTGGAGGATGCGGCATGGGCCAAAGAAGCGACGCTGAAACTTGAGAAGCGCGTCTGCTTCGAGCTGTAAGTGGCGGGCGTCGATAAACACATCATCACCGACTTTGAATGGATGATTCATCCTCGATCAGTTCGCACGTGTTGCCATGCGAGTCCGGAAAGCAGCTATGTGCTCATGTGCGGTCTTAAGGATCGACGTCATGTGTGCAACCCAATCATCCAGTGCGGGACAACTCGTGTCAGGGTGCATTTGTGACGGTCGGAGGAAGTCCGTGGGAACACGAGGGTGATAGCCGAGGTCGCAATAGTAAGGCGACATCCCCGTCGCTGGCGAGACGGCGTGGTTGTAGGCTATCTCTGCGTGGGCAATATGGAGATCTCACTGCTGGTCGTCACGAACAATCTTTCAGAGAATATCTCCGAGAGTCCTGTTCGTGATCTCGGTCTGACCATCAAGTGGAGCTGAGTGCCGTACACCTCGTGGAGCCGTCGCCAGAATCGGCTGGTAAAGCGTGGGTCACGGTCAGATATGATGCTCAGAGGTAAGTCGTGGTCACGCACGACTCGGTCAAACATGATGTCGGCGACCTCACGTGCACTGATGGCACAGCGGCACGGAACAAAGCGTGCACGCTTTGTGAAGCGGTCGACGACGATAAGGATACCATCATGACCGCGAGAGGTCATAGGACGAAGGAGACCGATAAAGTCCATCAAGATGGAGTGCCAACGACCCTCAGGGATAGGAAGAGGCTGGAGGAAACCATAAGGCAGGTGGTTCGCAGTGTTCACCTCCTAACAGGTGGGACACTCTGCGACGTAGTCCTTCACAAAGTCTTTGCGCTTCGGCCACACGTTTAGGCGGCTCACACGAGCCAACGTCTTGTGGAAGCCCATATGACCGGCGGCTGCCTGGTCATGGAACTCTGCTACTGCTCGGACACGTAGCTGTCCAGTGGAGGGAACGCAAATACGGGGCTCTCTGGTGCCCTGTGAACCGTGCCAGTACACAAGACCGTTGTCCCCGAGAGAGTAGTTCAGGACGGTCTTGCCACTCCGAAAGGTCGCGTGGATGTCATGATAGTCGGGGCAATGGCGGTACTGAGTGCGAAACTCGTCGATCACCGAGTGGTGGACGGTGGTGACCGAGATGGAAGAGAGCTGGATCTGCTCCTAGTTGTGGTCAAGGCGCCGGGATAAGGCATCTGCGACCCGATCAGTCTCACCCTTGATGTGCTCAGTGGTGAAACTAAACTCCGATAGGTAGCGCCACCAGCGAGCCTGTCGAGGAGTGAGCTTCGGTTTTGTCAGAAAAGCCTAGACAACAGAGTTGTCCGTACGCACCGTGAACGGTGCCCCGTGCACGTAGTGACGCCAGTGCCGAGCGACATAAACTACTGCGAGAACCTCACGTTCATCAGCGGTGTAGTTTATCTCGGCGGGCAGGAGCTGACGGGAGTAGAAGGCTATCGGACAATCACCTGAGAGAGACTCGATAGTGCCGTCCTCGGCGATGGTAGGAGAATAGTCAATAGAAGGCTCGTCAGTAGCTGGACGAGTAGACATCTGTCGGAAAGCAGTGGTAGGGGTAGGTTGTGGGAAGCGAGGGATACGAGGATGAGAGGAATCAGGAGAGGAGGGGAAGACCTGAGAAAGCACTGCTCTTACAACAAAGTCTGACGCATCGGTTGTAAGGATAAAAGGGCGATCAAAATTGGGTAGGTGAAAAACCGGTACGCATGTCACCGCCCTCTTGAGGGCGCGGAAGGCGTCCTCGTGGAGGGGTGTCCAAGCCCAGGGTGGGTTCTTCCGGAGGAGGGTGGAGGTAAGGACATAGGAATACCTAGCGTATCCCCGGATGAAATTACTATAGTAGTTGGTCACGCCTAGGAAGCTGCGAAGCTGCTTGGTGAATGTGGGAGCGGCCCACTCCGCAATAGCAGTGATCTTCGCGTCGTCCATGTGGAGACCATGGTCTGACACGCAGTGTCGTAAGAAATCCACTTTGTGCTGGGCAAAGCAGCACTTGCTCAGCTTGGCGTAGAAGCCATGTCTGCGCAAGCGGTCAAGGACGTCGCGGAGGTGTCTGAGGTGTTCCGCAAAGGTACGACTGTAGACCAGAATACCGTCGAGGTAGACGAGAATGTAATGCTCCAGGATGACCCTGAAGATGTCGTTCATCGCTTTTTGAAAGGTAGCGGGTGCGTTGGTGAGACCGAATGGCATCACCATAAACTCGTAGTGGCCGAAGCGCGATCGGAACGCGGTCTTCGGCTGGTCGGCTGCAGCGGCGCGGATCTGATAGCAACCACTACGAAGATCAATCTTCGTAAAGAAGCGGTTGCCTGCTAGGCAGTCGAACAGCTCATCGGAATGAGGCATGGGGTAACAGTTCTTAACCGTGTAGCGGTTGAGACCGCGGTAGTCGATGCAGAGACGAAAATATTCATCCGCTTTGCGAGCAAAGAGGACGGGTGCACCCCACGGGGAGTTGCTGGGCTTAATGAAACCCAATCTCAGGAGCTCCTCAAGATGACGCTTGAGTTCGGTGCCCTCGGGGATCGAGAGTCTGTAGGGTGCCTGGTGGTGAACACGATAGTCACGCACAAGCTCAATGGAGTGCTCGACGTCACGCATCGGTGGGATGCCAGCGTACGAGAACGACGATGGGAAAGCATCGTGGTACTCTCGGATGAGGTCACGAACTGCGGGCTCCAGGTCGGCCGTATAGCGTGCGAGTTCCTCAGCGTCAGCGTCAGTGAGCGACGGCGGGGTGGACTCGACGGACGACGGAGGGGCGGAAATAGAGATGGGAGCCATGGAGATAGAAGGAGGATCTGTCTGTAGAGGGATGAGCTCGGCGTCGGGACAGGGTGGATCATAGTGTAAGAGATCCGTCACATTCACCATAAAGAAGGTGACGTCGTCCTGACGGATGAAGTGGGCGAACTGCCGAGGCGAGGTAACAGTGATAGAAGGAGGTGGTGTGGGCACGGAAGGCTCCGGGGGAGGAGGATCGAGACGTGATGTCGCGGTGGTACCTATGAAAGGTACGCGATACGTCTGTCCACACTTTGTTTTGAGAACGAGAGTGTTGGTCGCCCAATCGGCCTCGGTGCTGCGGAACCGACGAGACCACGGAGTGCGGATAATGAAGTCTAACCCCTCTCCATCACATCGAAATGTGCAGAGGAGCGGTGGCGACGAGACGCCGGGGAACGATTAGTTGGCTCGAGAGTGAGGAAGAAAGGGAGGTCGGTGACCGTCTGATCGAAGAAGCGCTGAGTCTTGTCATCCCCTAGGGTGACAGAGATGGGAGACGAAGACCTGGTTGTAGGTAAGCGGGCTTCTTTCACCACACGGGGGTGAATGAAGTCGCCCTGAGAACCGGAATCCCACAACGCGGACTACACCCTCGTGGAGGTCCCCAATCGTACTGGGATGATCGGGAGGGTGCGATCAGGGTCAGAGAGGATGGTGAGAAGGCGACGCAGGGCAGCGACATGGAGGGTGAGTCTCTCCTGACGAGCCTGGAGCATGCTCAAGTCCAGAAGAGAGGACGCAACGTCCTCACGAGTAGCGAGCTGCTCGCTGCAACGGGCTGAGCGAATGGCTCGACCCGTCGGTAGTCGCGGCGGGGACGGAGGGGAGACGGTGGTCTGCGGAGGCGCAAACGGTTCTGCGACAGAGGGCTGAGTACACTCTGTCGAGTCCTGCGATACCTCAGCTCCAGTAGCGAGAGGGGCGAACTGCAACGGAGATGTAGGGAAGCCCACTACTGAGGAGGTCGCAGGTGTACACTGCACCGTGGCTAGGAGGCGCCGCGGGAATGGGAGGCGCCGGGGGGGGACTGAGCACGACGCTGACGGGAAAGGTCAGCGTAGTGGCGGTCGAGGGCGGTGGTATAAGGGCACCGCGAGGAGGTATGACCGTCCAAGCGACAGCGCAAACATCCACGCCGACCCAAAATAGTTGCGCGCTCCTCAGCGGAAAGGACACCGCAGGGAGGGACAAAGCCCTGAGGGAGGTGCTCCTGAGGGATCTCAGGGGGCGACGCGCCTGCGTGTCCGGGAAAGGGTCGAGAGGATGAGCTGGAGGCGCTTAGCCATAGGGAGAGTGGGATCCTCCAGGTGGTGGTGGACGGCCTCGCCGAGGTCGAGGTCGACACGATGGTCACCCTCTGGTGACAGCGGGGCACCAGCGTCCTGCGCCCCATACTCGATCGCGCTGAAGCGGCGCGAGAAGTGGCGGCCCTGCTGCGTGGGACGACGGGGGCGACCGCGGAAAGGGGAACCGCGCTGGGAAGTGTCGTGAGAGGAGGAGGAGGCGTAACCTGTTTGCTGAGGCTGGGAGGAGGAGGCGGGGTGAAGACGGGCTCGCATCCGCTCATTGTTCCTCGCGGCCTCGTAAGCCTGCGGGGCCGATGTGAACTCGTACCGCCATAGCTCGGAGCGGTACTCGAGCGGGAGGCTGGCCAAGAAACGATCGATAAGGGCAGCCTCGGGAAGGAACGCCACGTCACAAAGGAGGCCGGCGTCCTGAAAGACCTGGATGTGGCGATCCAGGCCGGCAGCGCCACTAGAGCTGGACTAGCGTGTAGTAACGACACGCTCGAAGGCGTCAGTCACGTCATATCGGGTTCCAAAGCGATCCTCGAGGAACGCCTGGAAATCCATGAAGGTCGGAGTCCGACCCTCACGCAGGGAGTAAGCATAGAAATCCTCCCAGGCGTCGAAAGGAGTACCACGCAGGCGCGTGGAGAGGTGACCCACCCACGTGTCGGGTGTGACGCCAATGAGATGGAGCGTGCGGGTGACAGACTGCAGCCACCTAGACACGCGTATGCCTGTACCGTCATACAAGGGAATGTCCGACAAGCGGATGAGTGGTGCGCCACCGTTTTGGCGCCGAGGGGAACGGGGAGCAGGGGACTGCGCTACGGCGGAATAAGTCAGCGCAGATCCTGGAGGAGGAGGCGCAGCTAACTGTACGCCCGGGCCGCATGGTGGAGCGGCGGGGGAAACAGTGGCAGGCTGAGGTCGCAGCAACCGAGGGGATGGGGATGAGGTAGGATGGAGATGGGTAGGGTGCAGGGCGAGGGAGGCGAGCCTGCATGGAAGGAAGAATAGAGGAAGAAGGGGGTGCGCCGGAAGGCGCGGCCACCTGTGAGGGTGGGGGTGGCTGAAGGCGTGAGAGAGCGAGGTCGGTCCGGAACTGGGCGATCTCGTCCTCGAGACCTTGAACGTAGGTCGAGCGAGGTGTGGCAGGGGGAGACGCACGAGCGGCGCGAGGCATCCCACAAGGGGTTCAGGCAGGTGGCGCTGCGGTCGTGCGAAGAGGAGGGAGAAGTGGGGCACCCGGAAAAACTGCGACCATTGTAGCAGGTTGTGGTACCGTGGCCGTAGTGACCGGGGTCTGGGCGGGTGCGCCCGTAGACTGAAGGTGGACCTGACTCGTGGCGGCCTTCGTGCTAGGGGTGTGGACGGTCACCAAGATGGCCGGGTTGGAGGCAGCAGAGGAAAAAGCTCCACCGTGGTCACCGTGTGGGAGGATGGGGGACCCGGACTGGGAGCCAGGAGAAGAGATAGGGTGAGGAGAGGAAGGACGACCAGCGTCCTGAAGTTGCCGCACGCCGGCGGCAAGGGTCGCCACCTGCGCCTGTAAGGGCGCGAGGGTCGCGAGTTGCGCCTGGATGGGCGCAAGGAGGGAGGTGAGGAGGGTGTGCAGATCCCCGTGGGGCTGATGGCCCTGGTCCACCGGCACGGGTGTGGAGCCCGATGTCGTGGTTATCGCTGTGTCGGTAGCGTGCGACACACCGTCGGCCATGGGGAGATGACGGACCGGACTGGAGGGGGCCAGAAGAGGTCCGCGTGAGCGGAGGGCGTAGGGGGAAGTCCGCGGTAGAAAGCGGCGAACGGCGATAGCAAGGCTAGCGCGGGCGCCGTCAAAGGGGGAGGGGTGGTTCGGGTCCAGGGTGCCCGAAGAGGCTGGGGAAGTAGGGGGGTTTTGAAGAACCCTAAACCCTACAAAAACCCTAAGAAAACCCTAACCGAGGTTTAAGTGGTTAGGGTAGGGTACCGGTGACCTAATCAAGAAAATAAAAGAGCAAGCATAGGGGGGGAAAGGCTGGCGAAAAATAAATAAACAGCGAGATTTCGAGAGAAAATAAAAAATAAATAAGGATATAAATAAATAATAAAATAGTTAAAAAAATAAGTAAAAAGATGTGAAGGAAAAACAATATTTATTTTTGTGAAATTTTCGGCAGCATTTCCCTACCCCCCACGGGGTCAAGAATGTGCCAAGGGAAAAGGAGAGACCAAGGTGAGCACACTAGAGATGCCGCAAAAAAAAAATAAAAAAAATTAGAGTATAAATAAAGGAATAATAAATAAATAAATAAATAAATAAATAAATAAATAAATAAGTGGATGAGGAGGTGGGGAGGAATGTAGTATCTAATTTGTCAAAAATTTTGGCAGTATTTCGTTACCCCCATGGGGTCGAAGTGTGCCGAGAAAGACTAAGTAAGGGAAAATCAGAAAATTTCGGCAGTATTTCGTTATCCCCACGGGGTCAAAACATGTGCCAAAAGCAAGAAAGACTAACACCTAATCAGATTTAGGGTTGCCGTAGAGAAAATCAAATTTTCAAAATAAATAAATAAATAAATAAAATAAATCAAAAAATGAGAAAAGAAGGTGGGAAAGAAGACAATTTGAATTTTTTTGGAAAAAGAGAAAATATAAATCAAAAGGAAGATAGAAAAGGAGAGAAACAGAAAAATTTTGAAGTAGGGGGGAAGGGGTATGAAAAAGTGAAGGAGAAAAAAAGGAAATAGATGGGAGAGAGAAAAAGATGAAGTGGGAGGTAGGGGGGATAATGTGGTGGTAGTTGGGGGAGAGGAGGGATGGGGAAAGGTGGAGAGAGATCAAGAAGGAAGGAGAAAAAAAGGAGGAGAGAAAAGAAAAGAAATGAAGAAAAGAGGGTAAGGTAGTGGTTTGTGGGAGAAAAGGTAGGGGGGGGGGGTACAAGTAAGAGGAGAGAGAGAGAGAGAGATATGGAGAGTGGGTTAGTAGAGGAAGGGGGAGAGAGAGAAAAGATACCTGACCCTTGGTGTCTCCAAGGGCACAAGGTACACCAAGACCAGGAGGGTCTTGGCCTTCACTGCAGCCAGCTGGAGGAGAGAGGGGGGCTGAAATCTTGATCAACCTCCTGGAGCAGCAGTTTTGCAGATCCAGGGTCTGCTGTTTGAGCAGACCCTCACCACTGTAGAGCAGCCCCTGAAACAGGGGGGTCTTCACACAGTGCCACGTGACACTTTTGGAGATAACAACAGGGTCCATAGTTTGAATTTTGAATCTTTATGAAGCGACTTTTATTTGTAGATCTCAATCAATCTTTGAGGATTTATTTCAATGTTTTTCATTCGTTCTTAAAGTATGTTTTTTCACTAAACTCATTCTATTGTGTTTTGCAATGTTGGATAGGATATAGAATGCCGGAAGTCAAATTTCGTAGTAGGGGAGAGATGAAGACTGTTTTGGCCAAAGCATGTGCGGCTCAGAAAGAAGAGAGGGGGATAAGGAAACAATCTCGACCCTTATTTGATATAGATATCCGGAAATTGGATGAAGAGGCTACTAAGTCATCCGCAATGGAAATACCTTACGCATCAAAAATATGAAGCTCTAAAAAACGCAGCAGGGAAGGTACGTAAGGCTTAAAAATGTGTGCATTACCAGCCGTGCGGCACGGGTCGCCCCTGCTCGCACGGGACCTGCCCGGAAGGCCCGGCCGGGGAGGTTGACCGGGCTGGTAGTCGGGCCTCCCTCGCACAAAATAGGGAGCGGGGGGGTTCGGAATGTTGAAGGCCTGTGTGTGTTCCCCCGCCCCTAGAAGACCTCCCTGGCCCAAGAAAAAAAAAAAAATTCGGGCCCTCGTTTTTTTTTCCGAAAACACAAGATCTGCACCGCGGATCTTGCGGATCGACGGCCGGGACAGAGGCGCGCGAGGCCTCCTTGCGCAGCAGGCAGTTCCCGCTACCATTTGTTGTAACTGGTTACAACAACCGTTTGCTGTAATTGGTCTTAGCAGCCGGTTGCTGGGACCGGTTGTCGTGCCCGGTTTCAACAAATAGGTGTTGCAACCAGTTACCTTGACTGTGCACTACAAACAGCTGCAGCACCTGTTTGCTGCAACCGGTCCCATTAACTGGCTGCAACACCTGTTTGTTGCAACCAGTCGGAGCAACCGGTCCCAGTAACCAGCTGCAGCACCTGTCTGCTGCACCCGGTCTTAGCAACCACTTGCAAAACCTGTTTGCTGCAATTGGCTGCAACACCTGTTTGCTGCAACTGGTCGAAGCAACCGCTCCCAGTAACCGGTTGCAGCACCTGATTGTTGCAACTGGTCGGAGCAACCAGTCCCAGTAATCGGCTGCAGCACCTGTTTGCTGCATCCGGTCGGAGCAACCACTTGCAGCACCTGTTTGCTGCAACCGGTCGGAGCAGCCGGTCCCAGCAAACCTGCCCTGCTTCACCACCCGAAACCTGTGCATGCCCCGTAACCATCCTCCCCCCCCCCAAAAAAAAAAAAAACTTGACTACTCCAAAAAATCAAAAGACCGCAGATTTGGAGAGCTCTCAGGAAGCGCAAAATAACTCCGCAGAAGAAAAAAAAAATAAAAAAAAATTGACCTGTTTTTGGACTTGCCCGGGTCACACGGGCGACTACGCGTGGGTCGCCTGGGCCCGGTTGCACGGCCGGGCACCCGGGCCCGTGCGGGTCTAGTAGCCCAGGTTTTAGTATTAATTTTAAAAAATATATATGGCTTGATATTTTGCAAAAGTTTTTTTTAATTGCAGTTTGATAGAAAATTTGTTTTCTTATTTATGTTGGGACAACGTCGCGCGGTCCGCCACACCGGGGCCGGTTGGGCAAAGGGAGGGTCACCGAGCAAAACCAGATCGTTGAAAAGAGAGGCAAGGATCCCCCCCACCAAAAAACGAAAAGACTTATGGTCAACACTCCTTTTGGCCTAAGCAGTTGGTGATGGGTCATCCAGACGTGGGGTAGGGGGGATAAATAATAAGTAAAGGGGTTTAAAAGGTACATTGCCTCTGGACGACCATTCACCAGAGGGGGTTTCCGAGGGATAAAAGTAAAGGGGTTTAAAAGGGTACATGGCCTAAATAAAAAGTAAGGCTAGGCTACCCGCCGGGCCGCCCGGGTCCCGGGTGGCCAGCCCGTGTAAGAATCAGATAAGGTTCCAGAAAAAAATAAAAAATAAAAATAAAATCAAAAAATTCTGAAAAACAACTATGTTATGCAGAAAAATAAACTAAACAACTTTTGCCTTAGGGTCACATCGAAATTCTTCACCAAATTTAAAATAAAAAATAAAATTTATAAATATTTTATTTATTTTTACTTTTTTTAATTGTTTTGGCCAGGCCGGGCAAGTGACCCCGGGCCACTCTGGTAGCCTAGAAGTAAGGGGATTAAAAGGGTACATTGCCTCTAGATGACCCATCCAGAGGGGGGGTGGGTGGGATAAATAATAAGTAAAGAGGTTTAAAAGGGATAAATGTAAAGATAGAAAATAAACGAGAAAACCAAGTTTCTTTTCCCAGGCACTCGGACACCCAATTTGCGCCCGTATACAGGCCCGTCCAAGGTTGGGCATGACCCCCGGGCAGAGTCCCGAGCAGCCTCAACGTAAAAAAAAAATAGAAAAAAAAAAGAAAGTCAAAATTTTTAAGAAAAAAATTATGTTGTGTAGAATTGCAAAACAAATAACGTTTGGCAGAGGATCATATCAGAATTCCTCACCAAAATGGAGGTAAAAAAAAAAAAAAAAATCACACTAAGGCACCCCCCTTGAAATCCTCTTAGCCCCTTCAAAACAAATTTATAACCCCCATCCTCCCTTTTTAAAGTTGATTCTAAAAAAATGAAAAGAACCCGGATTTGGGGATCTCTAAGATAGGGCAAAAACATAAAAAGAAATATATATATATTCTTTTTATCTTGCATGCTAGGGTACTCTGGTTATCAGGGGCGATAGCGGGCGGGCGGCCCGCACGTAGGGGATTGTGCGCGGGCACGGGTAGGGGATACCGGACCGCGAGCTGGGCGGTCCCGCGTGCAAAAATGGAAGCGGGCCGCGTGCTCGTGCGAACAGTCAAGAAACAGAAAGGGTCGACGGCGGTTGGGGCAGGCCGAGATGTTAGCAGGGAGGCGGGCGGGGAAGATGGTTGTGCGCGGGACGTGGAATAGGATGACCGTGTGTCGATGTGTGGCTATGGCGAACGGTCGGGGGGCAAATGCAAAGGGAAGGGATACCCGGCCGCGATCTGGGCAGGCACGTGTGCAAAAACGGAAGCAGGCGGCGCGCGCGTGCGAACGGTCAAGGAGAGAGAGAGAGAGAGAGAGAGAGAGAGAGAGAGAGAGAGAGAGAGAGAGTACTTGGATTGATTCGGTGAGCAACGCACCGGGCAATAGGTAAGTCTCCAAGCCCGCGGCTGGCTTCGCGCTACTTCCATCGAAAAGTTTAGCAAAATCGATCAAATCTTCCGCTACAACATTGAAATATTCACTACTACACATGTGTGTGTGTGTGTGTGTGTGTGTGTGTGTGTGTGAGAGAGAGAGAGAGAGATCCTATCGATGGAAGTGCATATTTCGATGTCGTAGTGTATATTTCGATATTCTGAGGACGAGAGAGAGAGAGAGAGAGAAAGAGAGAGAGAGACATCTGGTGGGAGTATTCTGAGGACACGTGTGTGTGTGTGTGTGTGTGTGTGTGTGTGTGTGTGTG
>BFEA01000355.1:416695-439033 GCA_003427395.1 Chara braunii | reverse complement strand
CACACACACACACACACACACACACACACACACACACACACACACACACACACACACACACACACACACACACATACAATCTACAGTCCAATATTGTAAATTATCGGATACTGAAGGGAAAAAGTCCAGCGTCGGTCTGCTAGAGGGGGTGATATGAGCATCTTCCTCTAGCAGAACGTTATCGCTCCTCCTCTAGTCCTAGCACTAGTCTGCTAGAGGGGATGATATGAGCGATCCCTCTTGTTGTCGCTATCTGCTACAGTCTGTTGGTGGGCAACATCATCTGCTTTGTTTATCTCAGTTGCTTGTGTGTATGTCTGTTTGTCAGTATGTCTGTCACTAAGTACCTCTATCAGCCCATGTGTTTGTATGTTTGTATGTTTGTATGTTTGTATGTCTGCTTGTGTGTCGGTCACTTTGTTTGTATGTTTGTCCGTTTGTTTGATTGTCTGTCAGTCAGTTTGTTTGTTTGCTTCTATCACTCTGCCATCTAAGGCTTACACGTCTGTCTATATGATCAGTCAGTTTTTCATTTTATTGATCTATCTAATTGTTTGCCTGTCTGTTTACTTGCCACTTTGTGACGTAGATCCATTATAAGTCTGACATTTGTCTGTGAGTCAGTGTGTCTATCTGTGTGAATGTCTATACGTATGTTTATCTCTCTCCCTGTTTGTCTATGAGTCGTCATGTTTATCCGTTTGCCTATTTGTCTTTCTGTCAGGTCAGTCTGTTCGTCTACGGTACTCTGTTCATCTTTGTCTAACATTCAAGCAAACATGATTGGTAGTGTCTGACAATCAAACAGAGAGACCAACAGGCTTTGTGTGTGTGAATGTGTGCGCTTGAATGCATGTGTGTTTCGGGGCACCTCTGTAATAGCAAGTGCACAAAAATTCAGCTCAAATTTTCATCCATATGTGAATGTTTCAGTGCAATTTCAAATAGATTTAATATGGTATTTTTAGTGGAATATTAATTATAATTTCGCTCTACATTTTTTATTTTCAGTTAGAATATTTCTCCAAATTTATATTTTTTTAGTCAAACTGTCCGTGCACATTCAAGTTTTTCAGTTTAACTCTTCGTCTACATGAAAAAAAATCATAGGAACTTCTGTTTAAATTGATCAATTTTAGTCAAATTTCAGTTCAAATGCAGTCCACATTGAAGTTTTTCAGTTTAACTCTCTGTCTATATGAAAAAATTTTATACGAATGTTAGTTTACATCCGTTAATTTTAGTTGAACTTCAGTTCAAATGCAGTACTTTCGGTGGAATGTTAGTCCAAATCAAATAACTACAGTGCAATTTCCGTTCAAATTAAGTTTAAATTTCCGTGCTAATTCAATATTTCAGTCCATCCAGCCCTTTCAGTCCAATTTGGATGTTTCAAAATTCATCCCAGACTTTCAGTCTAACTAGTTTTTTCAGTCTAATTTTCATAAAAACGGTGATAGTAGAACTGAAAAACATAGATTTAGACGGAAATGTACTGATTTGGACGGAAAATTTTAGAGTTAGACTTTCATTCAACTGAAGTTACCAACTATGAAATTTTCTGTTGTAAGGAAGTTGGCTTCCACTCTCACCTGGAACATTGGCTGCAACTCAAGCAACAACGCCGTGTTCAAGGGAGTGTGGAAGTGACTTTTTTAACTTGCTCATTAACCACCGATACATCCGCGTGATGATTGATAGTGGATCAACGACTAACTTGTTTTCTCCTAACGGGATTCGTAAGGCGGGTCTGGGAATGAAGCAAGTGGAATTGCAGAACCCTTGTCATACCCAGGTAGGCAACCAAGAGGTTATCACCTCAACACATGCAGTCAAAGGTGTGCGCGTCACCTTTGACAAGGATCGCACAGTCACCCATGAGATGAACTCTTACATCCTGGACAAGTGTCCTTTCGACGCGGCCATTGGTTTGGGTTGGTTAAAGGCTCATTGTCTAAGGACCACGTGGGCGGATACTCAGTTCGTGGTGCGTGATGCCGAGGGGAACGAGCGTACTGTTCTATTGGATGAGACGCGTGAGTCCCCTGTGACTCTATTGAGTGTAAACAAATTCTGCAAATCAGTGCGCAGGCACAAGGAAGCTGAGCATGTGCATGTAGCTCTTGTAAAGCCTTTCCATGTACCTTCTACTTTTGCTGCATTTTCTACCTCAGAAAGTAATTCTACTTTTACTACCTCTACTTCTGTTTCATCTACTTCTACTATAAAACGCCAGTCCACTTCTGATCCAAGTACTTCGAATTCGGTTGTAATTGCTGTAAATTCTCAATCTGATTTCCTCTCTCCTGATGTGGATGATCCTCCATCGGAAGTCCTAAAAAACATTCGCCGTCTATTAGATCGATTTCCTGAAGTTTTGGGTGAACCTCGTGGAGTTCCCGAGCGCTCGGTCAAACACAAGATCGAGATAATAAAAGAGAGTGTTCCTTCAAAGGGTTGCGTCTATCGTATGGGACAAGGCGAGTGAGGGGAGTTAAAGAGACAAATTGATGACATGATTGATCATGGATGGATTAAGCCTAGTGAGTCTTAGTTCGGTGCACCTGTCCTGTTTGTGCCGAAGAAAGGAGACAAACTCCGGATGTGTATTGACTATAGTGACGTAAACTGTATCACCCGAAAGAACGTTTATCCTTTGCCGCGCATAGATGATCTGGGCGTAAGGTCTTCTCCAAGATCGACCTCAGTCAGGCTACCACCAGATTGAAGTTGATCTGAGTGACCAGCACAAAAATGCATTTAAAACACGCGATGGGCTATACGAATTCATCGTTATGCCCTTCGGTATTACGGATGCATCAGCCGCATTTCAGTGCCTCATGGACAAGGTTCTCCACCATCAGCTCAACAGGTTTGTTGTTGTTTACCTTGATGATATCCTGATTTTCAGCAAGTCCATAGAAGAACACGTCCAACACCTTGAGGAGGTTTTGCAGGTCCTCAAGGAGGCACAACTGCACCTCAACTTAGAGAAATCTGAGTTTGGAAGGGACAGCATCATCTATCTCGGGCACCGGTTGTCGGCAAACGGTCTTGAGTCGGAGGCAACCAAGGCTGAGGTCATACAAAAGTGGCCGCAACCGGCGAACGTGCGCGAATTACGTTCTTTCCGTGGTTTGACTTCGTATTACCGGAAGTTTGTACCCAAATTTTATGTCATTGCTCACACTCTCGAGACTAACAAGCAAAAATGTTGCCTATGTGTCGTGTGAGAATGCGAGACTGCGTTTCAAGCCTTGAAAAAGGCTTTGGTAAGTCATCCTCTCTCCGCATTGAGGATCCCAACCTCACGTTCGTAGTCACTACGGACGCGAGCCAGTATGAGATTGGTGCAGTGCTGCAACAAGATGATGGCGATGGTCTGCGTCCGCTCGAGTATTACTGCAAACGCATGCCCAACCACAAAGTAACTACCTCCACGTATATGCGTGAGCTCTATGCCTTGCGCGAAGCGCTCACAAATTGGAAGACCTACCTCTTGAGTCGTCACTTCATAGTCTACTCAGATCATCAGGCCTTGCAGTGGATTAAAACACAAATTAATCTCAATCCGACGCTGACCCGCTGGTTGCATGACATTGATGTTTACAATTTTGAACCAAAACACAGGAAAGGCTGTTATAACCGTGTTGTTGATGCTTTGTTGCGCCATCCTGAGTTTTTGACTTGCCTTGTGGACTCATAGGACCTTCGAAGGAAACTGAATGAGGATCTGGTCGAACACACTGCCAAGGATCCGGACCTTAGTCCCATCCTTCAGCACCTCAAGGCTGACCCTAGTAGTCAGTCTGGTTTTCACGAGTGTGAGGGTCTTGTATTCCGCCGATATGGGAAGTTTGATCGTTTGTGTGTACCCAACCATGTGCCTCTCCAGACTCATTTCTTGGATTTGGCACATGGTCGGAGTGGACACTTTGGCTTTGAGAAGACTTATAAAAGTCTTTTGCAACAGTTTGATTGGCCCGGAATGAAGGGACCTGCTCTGAAATTTATTGTTGAATGTCGTTTGTCAAAGAATCAAGGTCTATAGACATAAGCCTTATGACCTGCTGAAACCCCTCCCAATCCCTGATGGGCCCGGTGAGTCGGTCACTATCGATTTCACGGACATGGGGAAGGTGAGCGAGGGAGGACATTCAGAAGTCATGGTCACTGTGGATCATTTTTCCAAATTTTTAAATTTGATTCCTCTACCTCCTCATGCACCAACTGAGCTTGTGATCGAAGAATTTTACCAGCAGTACATTCCGCAGTATGGACCCCCGAAAACTCTTGTGAGTGATCGAGACACCAGGTTCATTAGTGCTGATTGGAAGAACTTCACTTCGCAGATCTACGACATTAAACTCAACAAGACTTTTCGTCAACACCCACAAGCGGTTATCGGGTAGCTGAAAATTCAGGAATGAAAATTTTGAAGTGAGAGTTTTGGGCAGTCTGAAAATCCTGAATGGTCATGAAGTGCTGAAAGGTCCGAAGACCCTGAAAACCACATGTTTAGGCAGACTGCATCCTGAAGTGGTGAAGGGTGTCCTGAAGTGGTCAAGTGAGAGTTTTGGACAGTTTGAAAATCCCGAATGGTCTTGAAGTGGTGAAAGGTCCGAAGACCATGAAAACCACCCTTCACCACTTGAGGATGCAACCTGCCTAAACAAGTGGTTTTCAGGGTCTTCGGAACTTTCACCACTTCAAGACCATTCAGGATTTTCGGACTTGAATGGTTCTAAAGTGGTGAAAGGTTCGAAGACCCTGAAAACCATCTGTTTAGGCAAGCTGCATCCTCAAGTGGTGACGGTGTCATGAAGTGGTGATGAAAAATATGACTATTATTAACCTTCTCTCTCGACACCCCGAAGCCAATGGATTGGCTGAGGAAATCAACCAGACCGTCATTCAATTACGGTGCGCGTTAATTGTTTCAAATCAGAACACGTGGGACGAGGAGTTACACAAAGTGAAGGGGTTGTACAAAAACTTCATTCACTCTGCAACTGGCGTGATACCGAATCAGCTGCAATATGGTTGGCAATTGCGCAATCCTCTCTCCTATTTGTTCCCCAAACGGTCCCCTGGTCTGACGCCCGGCATGCCTGGCTACAATGCCAAGTATGCACGCCTGCTCAAAGTTGTTATCGCAACAATGAACAAGTGTTAGCATGTCATGATCAAACATGCTAACGAGTCACGCAAAGAAGGGAACTTCAAAGTAGGGGGTTATGTCTGGGTCAAAATATCTTAGTTTCTGACGAAGAGGGCATATCACGAAAGCTTATTCCATTGTACTATGACCCTTGGCAGGTTCTAAAGGTGATTGGGGATGATTTTGGTCCTTCGTATGTGATTGACGTGGCTCCTCATTTGCGCACATATCCGGTCTTTCACACATCCAAACTGTTTCCACATATCGATGACGAGAATTTTCCCTTCCGAGATCCTATGATACCTCGTCCTATCGACGACGACCATGAGATAGACAAAATTGTTTCCCATGAAGGAAGAGGGAAAAACAAACAGTACAAGGTTCACTTCCTCTATCACCCCTTGAACGAGTTTTTCCGGATCGACCGAAAAGAGTTACTAAAGAATGTTGCACGTGTTGTTAACGCTTACGAACGACAGATCGTTGATGGACAGACTGCTAAGTTTTGTGCAAAACTCATTCCTCACGGTCTTACTAAATCTCTATTTCTGATATATGCCTACGATGCATTTTATGCCGACTCTGAACGAGTTACTCGCTCGAAGGGACCTCGCTCTTGAGAGAGGGGGTAGCGTAATGACCCACCAAAAACACAAACTGAGAACACTGCTGATTTCTGAGATTTGCCGCTGAAATGAATGCCTTGCTGAGATTTTCGCATTCTGCTGTGGTTTCCATGTCTGTGCGTGTGTACATGCCTGCCGGTTTGCATGCCTGTCTAAGTGCTTGTCGGCTGAGTGTGTGTGTGACCCGCAAGGGTACTTGTTGGTTGGCCGGTATTTACCTGTGGCCATGACTTTGAGGGTTGCAGCGGGGAAAATACTCAAGTAGCGAGGGTAGGCCTGCGACACTTTGAGCAGTGGGGAAAAACACTCAAGTAGCAAGTAGGCCGGTACCACTCCAGTAGTGATAGAAGTGTCGGGTATTGGAGGCCGAGCAGAAGAAGATAAAAAGTTTGCATTTTTAGAAGCCCAGTAGCGGTAGGTTAGAGGTAGGTCGGTACCAGTACAAGTAGCCCGGGTCTAGGGCCTGTCCGGACGATAGTAGAGCCTGCAATGATGTTTCCCTCCGAAAGGGAGAAGGTACCGGTTGCTGGGAGGCCGCTCGACCTAGGAAGTCACCGCCCAAGAGACCAATAGGCCGCTATATCTTCAGGAGGAGCACGTAGCTCCTCCTCATTTGCAGTATGCAAGGATTTGCAACATGCTATTGAGCCAAGTGCTGGACTTGTACAGCGCTGCCTGGAGGTGAAGGGTAGTTGGGCGCTCAACCTGCCTATGGCAAGCAGCCCAGCCTGAGGAGGACGAAGAAGGGGGCGAAGGAGGAGAGTGGCGAGGTACCTACCTGGCTATGGTGGACACCATCGTCATCACCTTGTTGGGCGCTGCATCTGGAAGGCCCCAGTTGGGGTAGTGCCGCACCAAGGAAGCTCGAGACAGAGTCAGGCATGGCGACTTAGTCAGTCAGGAGTGGCATCGCTTCTTTGGGTTGTCCTTTGGATAGGAGTGCAGCGCCATAACTGCTTTGTGTTGTCCTTTGCACAGAGAGGGTCAGAGCCCTCAGTTGTCCGCCATAGCCTAGGCTCGTGAGAGGTAGAAGAAGGGGGGAATCCATAGCTATGGTGAACCTGTTGTTGTTGTTGTTGCGTCGACAGTTAGAGGGAACTTCGGATATTGATTCTGGTTCATTCACTCATTGTTATTATTATTATTGGGAAGAAGAATAAGATTGGGCAAGTTAAGGAGGAGGAGGAAGGTGGAGAGAGAAGGGGGATTTGTCATTGGTCTTGCTGGTGTCACGGTACATATACTTCTTCTTTTTCATCTTTTTTTTTTTTTTTTTTTTTTTTTTTTTTTTTTTTTTTTTTTTTTTTTTTTTTTTTTTTTTTTTCTCTCTTCTCCGATCTCTATCTCTTTGCAAGTGTTTTCATTTATTTTGCAATTGGGTGGCATTGTCTTTCATTGTGAATTTTCACTTTGGGAATGACCAGGATCGTAACACCTGTCTAAAACCACAAGAACATCCAGCTATCGGTCGTGGGCGCCTGTCAGAAACTGAAAAGCGACGCAGGGAGGACACCGATTTTTTTTTTATCGACGGCGTGCGCGCACACACACACATACTCACACACACACTCACATGAGAAAATACAAACAAGTGGCAAAGACCAACTATGGCTTCACCAACAATGGCTTTTCTTGTCGAGTTGGGCATTGCGAACATGACAACACATGCAGCACGTAACATTGCAAGATCGCAAAATTCGTATGATTTTTTTTTTTTTTTTTTTTTTTTTTAGTCGTATGACTTTTGGGGTCACATATTCCCCATATTCATTTTTTTTTTTTTTTTTTTTTAATAAAATGCGTTCAGCTCAGATTAAAAACAAACCATTGGATGGAGGTCGGGCACCTCACAGCCTTAGGCTCGGACCCCACCACTCGGCGGTTGGAAAAGTTTTGGCATGGAAGGGCGTTTTCGGACCCCACGGGGCCGCCAGGAAGTTTTTCAGAGGTCTGGGGACGTCGATTTCAGACGCCACCGCCGTTTCCAAAACACCGCCAGCCGTGTTTCTATATGGTTGGTGGATGAAAAAGTGTCCGCCCGCGGTGGACAGTCCTTTCCAAAACGCCCTCCAACAGGGTAGGGAGGGCAAAGCACCAGCCGTTGGCATCGGGGCCCTGCAAAGTTTGTGTTCCTACGGAAGGCAGCAGCCAATAGCGATCAAGAGTGCCAAAAAAAAAAAAAAAAAAAAAAAACGGAAAGAAGAACAAAACAAACAAGTGCCAACGGAAACAGGCAACGATTGCCTCAACTGATTTCCAAAGGTTTTTCTAAGAGCAATTGGTCCGGTGGGCTCCCGGAAAAAGTACTTTCCGACTTTCCCAATTGACTTGCCTGCTTTTCGTGGCCACATGCCTTTTCTAGCCATCGGCGGGTGGCGTCCAAGCCTTAACCAGTTTCGCTTATGTTCTAAAATTCCTCCAAGGCTCCTCTCATTCCCCGTATTCTCGGAAGTCATCCACCGGCCTATCGCAGTAAAAAAAAAAGGAAAATTCGTTAAATGCCCCCGAAGTTTGCATCTATTTGCGGCGTGCTCCTGTGAAGGCCGACTTACGCTGTGGTGCCTCTCGGACCTCTGAAATTTTTCGCAGGCCCATGTCTGCATGGGGCGTAACTTTCTGATATGCCTTTACTGGACCGCTGGGGGTGTTTCGTCGGTCCATCCTTGAAATGCCCTCATGAGGGGCACACATCTTTCTGTGATGTCCTTGCAGCAGTGGCGCATTGGCGGCATGAATTCGAATTCGAAGTGGTAGGCATTTTACGAGCCGCCACAGAAAAACGGTGCAACAGAGAGTCTTCGAGTTCGCGGTGTCAGTGATCGATGCATTGGAGTGCATACGGCTACCGTGCGAAGGGGAGCATGCGCGCGTGTGTGTGTGTGTCCATGCTCATCGCCCTCCTCCCTCCTCCTCCATCCATGCTCATCGCCCTCCTCCCTCCTCCTCCTCCTTTGTCCTCGTCGATCTCCTCTCTTCTCGTTCAGCCTCCATCCTCTATCCTCGTCCGTCATCGTCAGAGTCCTTGTCCTCCCTACTCCTCTTCCCCTCCTCTTCCCTCGTTCCTCCCTCCTCCAATTTTTTCCTCGTCACCCCTCCCTCTCCTCCTCCTCTTGTCAACCTCCTAATCATCACCATGACAGTCTTCTTGGCATCATCGCCCATGCACATGCGCATCTGCATATGCGTTTGTGTGTATGTGTGTTCGCGTCATCTTTTCGTTTAGTTGTTGGTTGGACAGGTGGTATGTGAATGACGAATAGAAGGTGTTTGTGATTCGGTTTTTAGTCATTTGGGATGTGTGCGTGTGTGTGTGTGTGTGTGTGTATGTGTGCGTGTGTGTGTGTGTATGTGTGTGTGTGTGTGTGTGTGTGTGTGCTCATCGCCCTTCTCCCTCCTCCTCCATCTATGCTTATCTCCCTCCTCCCTCCTCCTCCATCCATGCTCGTGGCTCTCCTTTCTTCTCCTTCAGCCTCTATCCTCTATCCTCGTTCATCATCGTCATAGTCTTTATCCTCTCTCTCCTCTTCCATCCTCTTCTCTCGTTCCTCCTCTTCCCCCCTCTTCCCTCGTTCCTCCCGTCTCCAACTTTCTCCTCGTCACCCCTCCCTCCCCTCCTCCTCGATTGTCGACCTCCTAACCATCACCATGAGTGTCTTCTTGGCGTCATTACCCATGCACACGCGCACATCTGGATGTCTGTGTGTGTGTGTGTGTGTTGTGTGTGTGTGTGTGTGTGTGTGCGCGCGCGCGCGTGCTCGCGCGCGTGTGTGTGTGTGTATGTGTGTTGTGTGTATGAGTGTGTGTGTGTGTGCGAGTGTGTGTGTGTGTGCGAGTGTGTGTGTGTGTCCATGCTCATCGCCAAATTTTTTATATGCCCCGGTAGCATCTCTCCGGGGGGCAGGGGAAAGACTGCGAGTGTCAACAACGACGACAGGGGCTCGCTGGAAAGATAGACGGTACCAATAAGGGCATATGGGAAACTTTTGTGCTAGTTCTCAACGACCATCCGGTAGAGGCATACTGAAAATTTAGTACTGGTACCGGTATCGGGGCAAATACCCTGACAAGGGTATTTACCGAGGATTTGTAAACGTCGGACGGTGTCCGACTCTTTCGTTGAATTGAAGGACTTGATAAGACTCACGTTTGCCAAAAGTTTATTTAGACTGAAATCTTTTTGAATTTTAGTTTGGACGTTTGCGTCGTTTGAAAGTAATGACGGTGGCCTGTAGTTTCTAGTGAGCCGCAGAGAGGCGCAAACCTGGAAATGATAAGGCTAGGCCTATTCTATTAAAAATAACATCTCGCGATTCAAAGCCTGACAGGGCTAAAAAAAATGGACACGTCTGGTTTAGGACCGCGATACAGGAGAGATGGGCTACGTATTTATTGGGCCATGAGAATTTAACTTGGTGTCCACCTCTGCTTGCCAAAAACTGCTCGGATTCTGAGTAATTACAAAAACAATAATTCTTAACCGTTACTTCCGAACTCCATGTGATATGCGTCGAGGAGTGGTGTAATCCATTTGGGATAACATCTCGACGTCAAGCCCCGCTTTAGAATCGAGCCTCGCCACGTTCCGTCCGATTGAAGTGTTTTTGATCTCATTAGTCCTTTGCATGTAGAGTAGAACATCCCCATCTTACATGACCGAGACTCGCTAGACCCCGATCATAAAGGTACGGTGACCATGCGTGACACGAGGTTAGGTAGCCACACCTCCCCCCAAGCCTACCTTACATATAGCATTCTAACAATATCTCAACACCTTCCTCCCTTTCAGTGATAGTATAGTCTTCCTTCCTTAAACCACTCAGGATTCGGAAGACAACATCCCATTATGGACCAGGGGCATAGCTCCGGCGCAGGCCTCACTACCAGTCTACCACCTACAGAGCTCATAAATTCATAAAAAAATTATCGTGACATGATAACAAACTCATGATCATCTCATTCACGACATAACAGGTCACGCATTGTATTCAAAACCAAATGACATCAATACAATTCAGAACGAACGCGTTCACATGGATTTTCATAAGGATTCTTGGTTCATCATCCCCCAATCACAACAAGGGTTTATCCTATGTAGACCCCCGTACGAATATGGGCCGTACGTACGGGCTTATGTGGTAGTATGGGTCGTACGTACGAAAAAAAAAAAAAAAAAAAAAAAAAAAAAAAAAAAAAAAAACTTTAAAAGAATCTGGAAAAAAAAAACCGTTATGCAGAAAAATAAACTGAAACACTTTTGTCTTAGGGTCATATTGAGATTCGTTACTAAATTTGAGATTAAAAAACAAAACGATTCCTTTTTTTTTTTTTTTTCGTACGGGATTTGCACATACGGCCGTACGGCCATTCATACGGTCGTACGTACGACCGTACGATAAACCCACGTACTTCATACAGAGTGTTACACAGGGTTTATCCATATCACACAGAAAATGAACTTAGGAGAACCGCTCTGTAAAATATCATATAAAGTCAAGAATCGATTGATGATGAATCATGATTGAACGAATAATAACAACTGACTGAACCCTAAAAAAACATGAACGTAGATCATTAGATCTAATGTCTCAAAATAAAATAACGGAGTCAAGACTGTTCTAACTCCTCAATTTCTCCCACATGGGATCGATAAGTACATCTTCAATAAATTTGTCTTCCTTCTTAGTTGGGAAGACAGGTACATTATTCCAATCTATCACGATCAAGGCGCCTGCAAAATCGAATCCTATGACCCCACACACCACAGTATGTGCACCTTAGAGGTTTGTAATGCCCTGTGATTTTCTTCACGTTAGCCCTCTGGTTGGAATATTCGTCTTGCTCTAAACTCACATTCGAAGGGGTCAAAATGTTTTCTCGAGACTCTATCTGGATATCCTGCAATGATTTAATAAACCTATCTCAATTTTCCTTCCGACAAGTCTCTTGACCCCCTTCGGCTAAGTTACGCGCAACCCTTGCAGCCTTAGCGAGCTTACGAGGTAGTTCGCACTGATCAGACTGCTCCTCACCACCTGTTTGCACTAGCTTCTTTTTTCCCTTATCATTCCTCTCTTTGGTTGACTCGGTAAACTTGGCGATCATTAACTTTTTTAATTCAGCCCAAGTTCCTGAAGCTCGTGAAAGAAGTCCGACGTCAAATTTCAAATCTTCGATGACAAAGTTCTGAATAAAAAGGAGCTTGTGATATTCCTTCCAACGCATCAATGATGCCGGGTCTGAAAAGCCTGTAAGAACTTGGCAACCTCGATGTCTTTGAAGAGAGAACACATACAGTCGAACGTTCCTTTCGTCATAGTTTTAAACTTTACTCAATATAACAAAACTCGATTTAGCCTTCAAAACCCTTAAATCAATACAACAAAACTGGATTTAGCCTCCAGAAGCCTTAACTCTATGGCGGACCCACCAGGTGTGGTGCTCCGTTAGGGTTAGAGATGGAGATGGAGGACGAAGGGGGGAGCGAGATGGCACAATGCAGCTCCCACGCTAGACTCCAATGCACGTACTCCAAAGTGTGTGGATGTAGAATGAAATGGAAAACAAACAACAACTGGATATACGCCAGCGGACTGACGGGACTGGATTAGACTGGTTGGTACCGATAGAGGTACCGGCCTAGACTGGACTACCCTGAATACAACACTGGCCTGTGAGAACAGGCCAAGGGGCTGGTCTCACAGGCCAACCAAAGGTCTGCTACACGATCCTCGGTCTGTGATGGATCGCCTAGATACAAGCACGTTTCCGCCAATAAGCGGAACTTTAGCAAAGAAAAGAAAACCCGAGTAGTCTAGGATGCGGAGCAAGCGCCATGCTAAGTCCATGCGATGCAACCTAGGATCGAAAATGTTACAAAAACAGCAATGTCACAACTAACAACCTGAAACAGGGGATTCGTGAAAACCTCACAATCGGAGAAAACCTAACAATTCCTTATAGGATGTCTTGCAACATAATTTTGCCCTTCTTTTGTCGTTAAAGCGAGCGGTTTATTCAGCTACTCTACAACAAGGGATACCGAAAACAATGAAAATCCGTAGCTTTCGTAAGGAGAATGTTACCTTGAGCAAGAAATCAGTCCGCATACGTTTATTTTAGCGGGGCAAGTTCGGAGGGGAAAAGTTCAATAGAAAACACTCCCAACGCCCGACGAAATTTCAAGTAATGCAAAACTACACCGAGTTCCAAGCAACCGCAGACTTTTCCCTGATTCATTTATAGTCTTATAAATAAAAGTCGTTAAAAAAGAAAATTTTAAAAATACATGCTTCCAAAAAAGACTGTCACAGGCTCTCCAAATGCAGAAGAAAGAAAACACTTGGGAAGAACATCTCCGAACACTGCCAAGAACAGTCGGAGAACTACACACATCAACCTTCAAGTTTATAGTCCTATAACGCGTAGCTTGACATAACCCGACAAAATGAGATTTTGTGTAGCGTTTTTCCGAGACATTCGAGAGCGTGAAGAAATAACCTTACCCCAACCACTCTGAAAATGCGAGACTCCACAAGACCTACGATAAAACAAATCTCCAATTCCAATTATAGTCTTATAAGTTCAACAGCGGGACTACCCTGAAAAAACCGTACCCTGAACTGCCTACAATACAGAGACTAAAATATGACTTACGAGAAAACAAATCTCCAATTCCAATTATAGTCTTATAAGTTCAACAGCGGGACTACCCTGGAAAAACTGTACCGTGAGCTGCTTACAATACAGAGACCGAAATTTGGTTGAGCTTAAACGTCCAGAAAGATCTTTCACATTTGAGACTCCACAAGACAAAAGAGAAAACAAATTTCGTAATTCTACTATAGTCCTATAAATTTGGAACAAGGACTACCTTTAAAACTCATACTCTAAACTACTTAACATACAAGATCGGACAAGACGTAGCAGAAACAACTTTTCCGAATAGACTTGTAGTCCTTAACCCCACAAGACACAAGAGAAAACAAATTCCCAATTTCAATTATAGTCCTATAAGTTCAGAATTTTAAACTACTTAAAATACAAGAGCCAACAAGACGAAGGAGAAACAATTTTTCCTGTACAGTGCTACGGCCTATGCCCTTTAGAGAGAACGAGCTCTACAGGAGGACATGTCGAAGGCCTTCGAGCTACACCTTTACAAGCCCACCAACCTCACTTCGCCACATTTTCTTCGTCGTCTCTAACGTCGACGAAAATCGAAGTGTTCAACATTTCATAGATTTTTTTCCTTGTGGCAACGGACAGAGTGTTGTCTGCCTTCAGAGTGAAGTTCTAACACAGAACGCCACAACTCCAATGAAAAATGTATTCAGCGACCTCACGTCAAGACTTTTCTCTCGCAGTCCGCTTGTAGAACGATAAGTACCCTTCTCCTTTTTCCATCTGCGCATACCAAGTAACCTTGAAACGCTGTTCTGGAAGTAACTCAACAACCTTGCCTACGTGGTAAGGTTTGTCTCGTTCCTCCTTACCTGGGAAGGCTCGGAGTGCAATGAACTTCCCGATCTCCAAGTCCTCGTAACGTCCCTCTCTTTCCATTCTGTACTGTTTAGTCTTCCGCGCACCAACATACACTGGTCTTTTTGGTGGAAAGAGGTGAGCCAAATTCCGAGAAATTTCATCTTCATCCAAAGGCTTCGCGAAGTCCTCGCAAGGTCGTTTTGATAGCACTGTCGGCCAGAAGAAAGGAACCTCACGCTTCGGGCTCCTGTCATTCAAATCCATATTTTTCTGACAATTGATGAAATGTTTCCACCAAACAACGTTATCAGGTTGAATATATCTTGAGAATGCAGCGAGATTAGCGTTCAATGCATTAATAAACAGAGTGTGTTTTACACATTGTTCACCGTCTCCTTCCAGCTCCGTACCATCCCCTTCTTCTTTGCCTGTGTACGATTCACGAATCACGTGTTCAAGTTGAGGAAGATCAAAAGCACTCTGCAAATTGAGTCTACGAGAGAAACAACTAAACATCTTATCGATATCCTCGTGAGTATGTCCTACGAGAAGAAAGCTCAACTTCACTTTTGTGAAAATGTTCATTTTGACATAGTAGAACAAATACGAAAGCACGTATTTGTTCTTGTTTTCTTTCGTTGTGTTGTTCCAGATTAAGATAGATAACTCGTGGGAAAGGTGTCGAAAGTTCGCAAATTCTTCGATGAAGCACAGTAAGCATGTAGTTCGAATTTGACTTGAAGTTGTCGAAAAAGAGTGTCGCAGATGCTTGTGTTGCGAGGCGTAGCACCTTTGCACCGATGACGTGCACCTTGACAAAACTTTCTTCTTTGACTTTGAAATCCTTTGGCAATCTATGGAAGTGCGGTAAAAGAGTCTTGCTCTGGTCCATTCCGTCAATAATTACACACACATACTCCCCGGATTTGTTAGAAGCCTTGTGACGGTGTTTGTAGAGCTTGGACCTTTCCACTTCCTGCATTATCCGGTGCTTCGTCAATGCTCTCTCGTATGTCCCTGTTTACAAGTAGTGCAAAGAAGAAGGTCAGCAAATACGTGTAAGACTGAAGAATGCCTGAATTACTGCTTCCAGTTAACAACCTAGCACGTGTCGGTCGGGGATAACTTTATAGGGCTATAAATCAGCAAGAGCCTCATTCAAATAACATTATTTAAATCAAGCCTGTTGCAACGACACAAGTCCAACATACCGCCAACTCTGTGGCAAATGTTGAAGAACAAATTTGTAGAACTGACAAGCAAAAGCTGAAACGGCAAGAAACAAATTTTTAGAACTAAAAAGACATTTCGACTCAGTCGTCCATATGTTTTTGCTTTTACTCAAACCTGATGAAACTCTGGGAAACGAATTAAAAAAACTACAAAAGTATTACGCTTGAGCCGTCAAGACGTTTTTTCCTTTAACTTAATTATGTTACAACGTTCCAACTAAATCAATTTGTTGGAGTCTAAAACATGTTCGAACTCTTTAAAACGTGTTTTTAGAACTGTAACGGTACTTAGACCCGGCCGTGCAAATGTCTTTTCCTTAAATAAGATTGTTGCAACGACTCAATTCCAGCAAGAAACAACTCAGAGGATTTGTAGAACTACAAAAAGAAATTCAACCTAGCCGTTCAGACTCTTTTCCGACTCCAGCAATGACCAATTGTCAGAATGACGCACCGACTTTGTAAACAGGTGAACAGAAGCCTCTTTAGAATAACAGCATCACGGTTGCAGAGAAGATCGGAGCAACACAGACAAAGAAAATTTTCATCTCGTAAAAGGTTTATATTACTATACACACCACTCTCGTAAGAGCTTGTACCATAATAAAAGCTGAAACGCCGTGAAACGAATTTATAAAACTATAAAAGCATTTCGACTCATCCCTCCAGATGCTTTTGTTTCTATTCAAACCTGATGAAACTCCGTGAAACGAATTAAAGAACTACAAAAGTCTTACGACTGAGCCGACCATATATTTTTTCCTTTAACTTAGCTTGTTGCAACGTTCCAACTAAACGAATTTGTTGGAGTCTAGAACGAGTTCGAACTGAAGAGTTTAGAGAATTATAACAATACTTGGACCAGGCCGTGCAAATGTCTTTTCCTTAAGTAAGCCTGTTGCAGCGACTCAATTCCAGTTCAGGACTGATTTTGTAAAACTTCAAAGCAAGGTACAACTCAAAGGGTTTTTAGAACTACGAAAAGAAATCCAACTCAGCCTTTCGGATTTTTTTCCAACTCCAGCAATGACCAATTGTTAGGACGATGCATCGACTTTATAAACATGTGAACTGAAGCCTCTTAAGAATAACATCATCACGGTTACAGAGAAGATCTGAAGAACACGCACTATACACACCACTCTCGTACCAGCTTGTGCCAGATTTGTAGTGGCTTACCTCTCTCAATGCGATTGTCTGCATTCGCATGGCCTGCCTTGAACGACAGACATTGAGCGCAGACTGAAAATCTATTCAACGAGGGAATCACAACTTTTAAACAGTGTTGTGTCCAAATGTTTAGGAAATGTTTAATAGAAGGAATTTTTGTCAGAGAAAATTGGGAACCACATTCTCTTAAGAAGAGCTCGTAAACGTCCTTGCGCAACAGAGTGTCTGAGAGATGAAATTGATCGCTGTTCGGCATGCTTTCCGTGTTTAAGCGGAAATAATTCTGCAATCAAGCCAGCGCTTTCCCTGTACTCACCGAGTGTTTGGAAGAACCTTTATTCTTGTGCTCGTAAGTTCGGACGCCATCCAAGAACGTGTGTCGAACAGCAGCCGTGCGCCACGTTGAACATCCGTATAACATACCCCAGGCTCGAGTACAAACTTTCATCTTCCTGAACGTCACTCTTAATTTTAAAAGTTCGTCAGTGTCTGAGAAGTACGAAGCTTCCCTCGTCTGCTCAAGGAGGAAGTTCACTTGTTCTTGCTGCTTCAATGACCAAAATATTTCACGCACCTTGAATATGTCGTGGATGGAGAACTTCTTTACGCACTGGCTGTTGCAACACTTTTGTTTGACTACCTCTTCGATGTTTCCCAAGCTCGTGTTCAGCTTTGCCTTCTTGTTGTACACGCGTGTGCTCTTCTTTCTTTTGCCTAAGTTGTAAGGAGGCTTCTCCTCGGCCGGTGTTGCGCTGAAGATACCTCTTCTAACTTCCTGAGATAACATCTCCTCCGCTTTCCCAAACCCGTGTGTAGACGAACTCTTGCCAAATGTGTCGCTAGCGCCTTTTGCTATCCATTCCGAAGACCGGTTGTGACGTTGACGCCTGTCAGGGGCAAAAGATGCTACACGACGGATGTCATGGACACTGCTACTTCCCTTACGACGTTTTCGCCTACGTTCAGAAGCAAGAAGATCTGGCGGCAAATAGAGTTCGGGTTCGACATCGATGAGAACGAAAGGCACTACTTCACTTGGTCCTTACACTCCTTGACCACAACCCGCGTCAGGGCCGTCTGCAGGATCATGTAAGCTGCTGCAAGGAATGTCCATCTTGCGAAAGCGGAAGGTCGTAAAGATGAGTACGCGAACGGAAGCGATGGAAGCGGTCTCGTCACTCTAAGCACATGCGCAACAATCCTCTCGGCTTCCTGTTGCCGCAATAGAGAAGTCTCTTACCTCACCGGCGTAAACGTCGCAAAAGCAAACGACAAAGCTCCGCAAAAACCAAGTGAGAGCACCTCTGGAACCACTGTTGAGTCGGAAGTCGCAGCGACCTCCGAGTGACGGAAAGTAGCGGAAAGTCCAAAATATTTTCAAATTTTGCCGTCTTTCCCAAATTTTATAACTGCAACGTCTTTTCGTCATCCCGCCTTCTGTTGCGCCAAATTTTCGCCTGTCAGGAGTCCCTTCCCCGCCCTTCTTACATTTTGTAAACAGCAAAGCTCTCCCGTCATCCCGCCCGCGCCAGGTTTCAGCTTGCAAGCAGTCTCTTTCTGCGAATACTGTGGCTTACCTAGGAAAGACAAAATTTTCATTTATTTTGGTTTTCCCGCTGCAAAACACAACGGTCTGAGTCAGTGTCTCCTCTCAGGTTTGCTCGCCCGTTTCCTCTGCGGCGGGACTGTCACGAAAGAATCAGGGGGAAGACAACATTTTTACTTATTTTGATTTTCCCGCTACAAAACTCAACGACTTGGGGCAGAGCTTTTCTAGCTAAACCGGAACGTTCTTTGAATTTTGCGAATATTTTGAACTTCCCGCTACAGAACTCTTCAGCTTCCTTGGCTCCGTCGCGCACTTTCACTACAAGACGGAGCTGTTCACGAAAGAATCAGGGGGGAAGATAAAATTTTTACTTATTTTAGTTTCCTCGCTACACGAATGTGGGTTGAGTTAGTGAAAGTGCGCGACAAAGCAAAGGAAACTGAAGATTTTTGTAGCGGGAAAACCGAAATGTTCGCAAATTTCAAAGCTCGTACTGGTTTTGCAGAACAACGTCCGCTCTCTTTCACGCCAAAAAGCCCAGTGTAGGCGGGGGCGCGAAGAACGGGCAAGTTCTGTCGTCCTGCCTTTCTTCGGCTTGTGCTCCACTGACCTGGCGGTTAGGACCCACCGCTAAAGGGGTCCAAAAATTAAAAAGGGGTAAGATTCTCACTTGTGGGTGGTTAAATTAATTTCGGGGTGCGAAGAAGGACCTGGGGGTTAGGACCCACCGCTAAAGGGGTCCAAATATTACAAAGCGGGTCGGATTCTCACTTTGGGAGGGTTAAATTAATTTCGGAGTGCCAAGAATGCGCTGGCGGTTAGGACCCACCGCTAAAGGTGTCCAAAAATTACAAAGGGGGTCGGATTCTCACTTAAGGGGGGTCTAATTAATTTCGGGGTGCGAAGAATGACGGTGGGGTTAGGACCCATCGCTAAAGAGGTCCAAAAATTATAAAGGGGGTTAGATTCTCACTTTTAGGAGTTTAAATTAAATTCGGGGTGCCAGGAATACCCTGCCGGTTATGACCCACTGCTAAATGGGTCCAAAAATTAAAAAGGAGGTCGGATTCTCACTTAAGGGGGGTGTAAAGTATCAGGGGGGAAAACAAAATTTTCACTTATTTTAGTTTCTCTGCTACAAGACTATGGGTTGAGTTAGTGCAAAGTCAAGGAAACTGAAGAGTTTTATAGCGGGACGACCGACATGTTCGCAAATTTCAAAGCTCGTACTGGTTTTGCAAAAATTATAAAGGGGGTCAAATTAATTTCAGGGTGCCAAGAATGTCCTGGCGATTACGACCCACCGCTAAAGGGGTCCAAAAATTAGACAGGGGGTCGGATTCTCACTTAAGGGGGTCAAATTAATTTCGGGGTGCCAAGAATGCCCTGGCAGTTAGGACACACTGCTAAAGGGGTCCAAAAATTATAAAAGGGGTCGAATTCTCACTTTGGGGGGGTTAAATTAATTTCGGGGTGCCAAGAATGCCCTGGCGGTTAGGCCTCTTTGCTAAAGGGGTCCAAAAATTAGAAAGGGGCTCGGATTCTCTCTTAAGGGGGGTTAAATTAATTTCGGGGTGCACAGAATGACCTGGGGGTTAGGACCCACCGCTAGAGGGGTCCAAAATTATAAAGGGGGTCGGATTCTCACTTTGGGGGTTTTCCATTAATTTCGGGGTGCGAAGAATGACCTAGGGGTTAGGACCCACAGCTGAAGTGGTCCAAAAATTAAAAAGGGGGTCGGATTCTCACTTAAGGGGGGTCAAAGCAATTTCGGGGTGCCAAGAATGCCCTAATAACTAGGACACACAGCTGAAGGGGTCCAATATTATGAAGAAGGTCGGATTCTCGCTTAAAGGGGGGGTAAATTAATTTCGGGGTGCAAAAAGAATAACGGTGGGGTTGAGACCCACTTCCACAGGGGTCCAAAAATTAAAAAGGGGGTCGGATTCTCACTTAAGGGGGGTTAAATTAATTTAGGGGTGTCAGGAGTGCCCTGGCGGTTAGGACGCACCGCTAGAGGGATCCAAAAATTATAAAGGGGGTCGGATTCTCACTTAAGCGGGATTAAATTAATTTCGGGGTGTGAGGAATAGCCTGGGGGTGAGGACCCTCCGTTATAGGGGTCCAAAAATTATAAAGGGGGTCAGATTCTCACTTAAGGAGGGTCAAATTAATTTCGGGGTGCCAAGAATGCCCTAGCGGTTAGGACCCATCGCTAAAGGGGTCCAGAAATTATTAAGGGGGTCGGATTCTTACTTAAGGGGGATCAAATTAATTTCGAGGTGCGAAGAATGACCTGGCGGTTAGGACCCACCACTATAGTGGTCCAAAAACTATAAAGGGGGTCGGATTCTCACTTAAGGGGCGTCAAAGTAATTTCGGGGGGCCAAGAATGCCCTAACGATCAGGACCCACTGCTAAAGGGTTTTAAAAATTATAAAAGGGGTCGGATTCTCACTTAAGGGAGGTGAAATTAATTTCAGGGTGCGAAGAATGACGGTGGGGTAAAGACCCACTGCTACAGGGGTCCAAAAAATACATAAGGGGTCGGATTTTCACTTAAAGAGGGTTAAATTAATTTCGAGGTGCGAAGAATGACCTGGGGGTTAGGACCCACCGCTATCGGGGTCCAAAAATTATAAAGGGGGTCGGATTCTCACTTAAGGGGGGTCAAATTAATTTCGGGGTGCCAAGAATGCCCTGGCGGTTAGGACCTACCGCTATAGGGGTCCAAAAATTATTAAGGGGGTCGAATTCTCACTTAAAGGGAGTCAAATTAATTTCGGGGTGCGAAGAATAGCCTGGGGGTTGGATCCCACCGCTATAGGGGTCCAAAAATTTTCAAGGGTGTCGGATTCTCACTTAAGGGGGGTAAAATTAATTTCGGGGTGCGAAGAATAGCCTGGGGTTTAGGACCCACTGCTATAGGGGTCCAAAAATTATAAAGGGGGTTTCAACTTAAGAGGGGTCAAATTCATTTCGGGGTGCAAAGAATGCCCAGGCGGTTAGGACCCACCGATATAGGGGTCCAAAAATTATAAAGGGGGTTGGATTCTCACTTAAGAAGGGTTAAATTCATTTCGGGGTGCACAGAATACCCTGGCGGTTACGACCCACCGCTATAGGGCTCCAAAAATCATAAAGGGGGTCGGTTTCTTACTTAAGGGGGGTTTGATTAATTTCGGGGTGCGAAAAATAGACTGGGGTTTAGGACCCACCGATAAAGGGGTACAAAAACTATAAAGGGGGTCGGATTTCAACATAAGGGGGGTCAAATTAATTTCGGGGTGCCAAGAATACCCTGGCGGTTAGCAACCCACCGCTATAGGGGTCCAAAAATATGAAGGGGGGCGGATTCTCACTTAAGAGGGGTCAAATTTATTTCGGGGTGCCAAGAATGCCCTGGCGGTTAGGACCCACCGCTATAGGGGTCCAAAAATTATAAAGGGGGTCGGATTCTCACTTAAGGGGGGGCAAATTAATTTCAGGGTGCCAAGAATGCCCTGGCGGTTAGGACCCACCACTATAGGGGTCCAAAAATTATAAAGGGTGTCGGATTCTTACTTAAGGGGGGTCAAATTAATTTCGGGGTGCCAAGAATGCCCTGGCAGTTAGGACCCACCGCTATAGGGGTCCAAAAATTATAAAGGGGACCAGTTTCTCACTTAAGGAGCGTTAAATTAATTTCGGGATGCGAAGAATGACCTGAGGGTTAGGACCCACCGCTATAGAGGTCCAAAATTATAAAGGGGGTCGGATTCTCACTTAAGGGGGGTCAAATTAATTTCGGGGTGCCAAGAATACCCTGTCGGTTAGGACCCACCGCTATAGGGGTCCAAAAATTATAAAGGGGGTCGGATTCTCACTTAATGGGGATCAAATTGATTTCGGGGTGCCAAGAATACCTTGGCAGTTAGGACCCACCGCTATAGGGGTCCAAACATTATGAACAGGGTTGGATTCTCACTTAAGGGGGGTAAAATTAATTTCGGGGTGCGAAGAATATTTTGGTGGTTAGGACCCACTGCTATAAGTGTCCAAAAATTATAAAAGGGGTCGGATTCTAACTTAAGGGGGGTCAAATTAATTTCGGGGTGCCAAGAATACCCTGGCGGTTAG
>BFEA01000355.1:381202-394097 GCA_003427395.1 Chara braunii | reverse complement strand
GAGAGAGAGAGAGAGAGAGAGAGAGAGAGAGAGAGAGAGAGAGAGAGAGAGAGAGAGAGAGAGAGAGAGAGAGAGAGAGAGACAGAGACAGAGATTGAGAGAGGGTATTGATGCGGAATTGCAGATTTTTTTTCTGTCGGGTTACTAACTTTACAAAAGTAGAAAGGCTATTTGTCAAAAACGCGAGTACAATATCTTTAGGCTTTCACAAATCCACTGTTCTGTCTCAAGGCTATTTGTCAGGAAACCGAGTACAATATCTTTAGGCTTTCACAAATCCACTGTTCTGTCGGGTTACTAACATTTCAAAAGTAGAAAGGCTATTTGTCAGGAATGCGAGTACGATATTTTTAGGCTTTCCTAAATCCACTGTTCTGTCTCAGCAAAGGCAAGCTCAAAGGACTTTAAGCACAGTCTGTAAGCTAAGTGGTGAAACTGTTTTGGAGACAGCACATTGTGGGTTGAAATCCTCTGCCACGAGACGGACGCAAAAGATAAAATTCTTGAATCAATTAGAACGTGCACAACGGTAGTGAGTGATTTGCAATTGAAAAACCTCCCTTTCGGGTCAACCCTTTCGAGTGGCTCTCAAAAAGTCATGTACTACCAATTTTTTTCGACTATTTTCTTTCACATAAAATTTTTTCTCCCTCGGGAGGCTTGAAGATTTTTTAAAACGTCCAAAATGATTTTTCAAACTTCACAATTTGAATCCTATTTTTTTTGCAGAGAATGTAAAAAAGCCAGTCTCCCCGAAAGTGACTTTACATGACTAAAAATGATTTGCAGAGAATGTGAAAAAACCGATCTCGCAGAAGGTGGCTTTACAGGACTATAAAACATACCCAAGACTACATATTTACAAAATGATTTTGCAAACCTTTAATTTCCTCTGTTTTGTGTGTTTCACTTAAAACACTCAAGCAGATGTGTAAGCAAATGTAGTGCTGTCAAAGGACCCTAAGTCACTCTCTCTCTCTCTCACTCTCTCTCCCTTTCCCTCTCTCTCCGTCGCTTTTTCTCAGGAAAAGTGTAATATGCGTTGAGGTCTGCGAAAAGTGAGAGAGAGAGAGGGAAAGAGAGAGAGAGGACACCAGTCAGTCTACATTGTCAGCACACTACATGTCATGTCGTTCCTTAGTGAAGATGAATTTGTAGGACTTTAAGAGAATTATGATGAATATTCGTACAACATTTTTGGAAGACGGACGAACTACTACAGAACCACAAAAGAATTTGTCTCGTAGTGCTGTGAGCAGTCACAGTCTCAGTTCCAGTGTACATTGTCCAGTCTCAGGTGGGGCTGCACACTACATGTCATGTCGTTCATTAGTGAAGATGAATTTATAGGACTATAAGAGAATTAAGCTGAGTAATCGTACGACATTTTTGGAAGACATGTGGCTTGTTAAACTTGGACTCCGCATGTGTTAGAGTGCAACATGTGGCATGGTATAACAACTCGACTCTTCTACATGTAAGACACGTGGCGTGTAATTGTAACTCCAATTCCTTACGTGAGACACGTGGCATGCTAACACAAGTCAACTGCTTCGCATGAGACTCTTGGCACCGAACTGTAGTTAAGAAGGCGTCCAGTTCCGAACGAGTTTCCCCACCTTCCGCCACCTTTCCCCACAATCAACAATGTACAGAGGTGGCACGCCCCACAACAACAATGATTTAAAGGGCTAAAAGAGAATTAGGATGAATAATCGTACATTTTTAGAAGACGGAGGAAGTACATTTTTAGAAGACGGACGAACTACTACAGAATTACAAAAGAATTTGTCTAGTCCTAGTGTAGTCTGCAGTCCCAATCTCAGTTCTAGTGTACATTGTCCAGTCTCAGGCGGGGTTGCACACTCCTTGGGCCTGGGACCGAAGGTAGGGCACACTTTCTGGCGGTGCATGCATTCACACTTTGCAGATTTAGAGAAGAGCGGGACGCGGGCGCTACACACACACACACACACACACACACACACACACACACACACACACACACACACACACACACACACACACACACACACACAGACCTCGTGCGACACATGAAATGGTATGTTGTTACTCCTTAACAACGCACACTTCGAGGACGTTCACATTTGTGACACGTGGGTTGCTAAAGTTGGACTCCACGTGTGTTAGAGTGCAACACGTGGCATGCTATAACAACTCGACTCTTCCACATGTACGACACGTGGCGTGCTAAAAATCCAATTCCTTGCGTGAGACACGTGGCATGCGCCACATCAAAAATGTACACAGGTGGCATACGCCACAACAACAACGTAGATGGGGGACAGTGTCACATCAACAATGTAGATTGGTGGCAGAGTGGCAGCGCCACATTAACAATGTCTGACGCACAGTGAACAAAACGACAACATGCTGCCACAGTCCCGCATTGTCGTCCAGAGTGTCTGCGCACGACCAGCGTCAAGCCAACGTCTCCAGTAATAAAGAATGTGATTTATGAGACGATTACTCGTCAACAGATGATGAACGAGCCTGAAAGTTTCAGATCACATTGGAGTGCCACGTGGCACTGTTCGTTGGTGAAGACGATGAAGACAACCAATCAGCTCACAGTATCACGGTCACTGAAAGTAATTCATTTTGATGTCTCTCTCTCTCTCTCTCTTTCTCTCTCTCGCGCGCGTGTGCCTAGTCTGAAAAATGAGCAGTGTCAGAATCATTATCATCGTCGCTAGTCCCCGTGGTGTACGAAGAGGTGGAGTTATCTTCATCATCTAGGGAATTTGGTACTTGATCAGCCTTTGTATCGCTCTTACCGTAATCAGTGATTATATCTTATTCATTTGAACTCTCGAAATCCTTGTCGTACCCCTCAAATTCTTGTATCTGCTCTTTTAGAATTTCCTCCTCGCTTCTTTAATCTTCGTCTTCATCAATGTTGCCAGCGTGGATGATGGTCTTCATTTGTTCTGCTTTCTGAAGACATCATTGTCGTTTACTCTCGGATTCTTCCAAGTCTTCAAGGAGATGTTTAACTCTGTGATCGGTGTCTTCTAGTCCTTGCTGGCGATACTTAACAAGCTTTGCCTCTCTGTAGGCAATGTAATCTCGATGCTCTTTCTCTTCTTTAAGTGCTTCGTTTCGTATG
Organism: Chara braunii; assembly: GCA_003427395.1. Taxonomy (NCBI): domain Eukaryota; kingdom Viridiplantae; phylum Streptophyta; class Charophyceae; order Charales; family Characeae; genus Chara; species Chara braunii. The sequence goes on along the minus strand of BFEA01000355.1, from coordinate 390,967 downwards.
GAGTAGGGATCTCGTGCAGGAGATTGGCGACGGCGAGGCATTTTCGGAAGAAAGTATGAAGTTTATGTTGTGTCTCCTCGTCAAAGAACTTGTTCAACGACCGCTGCACTTCGTTGTACAATGAACCGTGTTGAACGAAGTCAGAGGGAGCTGTGCCCAAGAACGGCTCGTGCTCTACTGGCGCCCTACCCTGCTCTACACGTCTTTCCCCCTTTCCCCTCAGCACCTCTCCCGCCGCTCACCGTCGCTCCCGACACTCTAATGTATGGGCCGCTAGAGCGCCGTTAGATCGCCAGTCTCACATGTAGACTCGTAGTTATGCCGCTAGGGCCGCCTTCTCTAACAGTGCAGCGTTGCCCAGCAGGGCTCTCGCACGCATGTTACTCGCAGAAAATGCACAAACGCTCCAACACCACTTCCACACTTCTCATGAATGGGCAATCTGTCCGAAAGTGCGGCTGGCCAGTCCTTATATTGGGCTTTAACTCCTCCTAGACTCCGCTTCTTTGGCTTGACTTGGTCCTGGTACCACTTACCCATGACCTGCTTTTTTCAGAATGTCAAGGTCTCATGGTTTCTTGTAATTTCATCGGTGTGTTGCTGCTTGCATCTGTGAGTCACGACTTTTCACCTATGGATCATGACTTTTCACCTGTGGATCATGACTTCGACTGTGGGATATGACTCTTACCTCTGGGACAGGACTTTTGCCCGGGGAAGTGTTCTTTGCCTGTGGGATACGACTTTTAACCTTTGACTCTGGGATGTGATTGTTCACCGCGTACCTGTTGGACTTGACTCCTAAGGTACCTGACCGTGACCTACTTTAACTACGCGATGACAGCCTTGTAGTTTTCCGAATTTTCATTGGTGTGCTGCTGCTTGCATCTAAGAGTCACGACTTTTCACCTGTGGAACATGACTTTTGACTGTGGGATGTGACTCTTACCACTCTGGGATGTGACTGTTCACCGGGTGCCTGTTGGACTTGACTCCTAAGGTACCTGACTGTGACCTCCTTCAACTACGCGACGACATCCTTGTAGTTTCCCGAATTTTCATTGGTGTGTTGCTGCATGCATCTAAGAGTCACGACTTTTCACCTGTGGAACATGACTTCTGACTGCGGGACGTTACTCTTACCACTCTGGGATGTGACTGTTCACCGGGTGCCCATTGGACTTCACTCCTAAGGTACCTGACAGTGACCTCCTTTAACTACGCGACGACAGCCTTGTAGTTTCCCAAATTTTCATTTGTGTGCTGCAGCTTGCATCTAAGAGTCACGACTTTTCACCCGTGGAACATGACTTTTGACTGTGGGATGTGAATCTTACCTCTGGGACACGACTTTTGCCTGGGGAAGTATCTTTTGCCTAAGGGTCCGTGCGGGATATGACATTTGAATACGAGTTACGACTTCCTTAACACTCTTAAAGCGTGTAAAGGTTCTCTCGTGACGCTCCCAAGGAGACCCGCTTGCCAGTGTTGGGAAAGGCGGCGGTGCAAGAGTCGGGCCCACGGGACACCTGTGTCCTTTTCTTGTCTTTTTTTATCGTTTTGTGGGCTCGGTCCCGTCGTTTCGTTTTGGAATCTACCGCTTGAGTACGGAGAAATACGTTGCTTATCGTTTTTTGTCGTTTTGTGGGCCCGCTCGTGTCGTTTCGTTGTTGTTGTTGTTGTTGTTGTTGTTGTTGTTTTTTTTTTTTTTTTTTTTTTTTTTTTTTTTTTTTTAAAGTAGGATATATTATAGTACGGGGGAACACCAACCAACCCGGATCTCTCCCCGGCCCACAGGGTAGGTTGGGTTGGGACCACAGTTGTGGTGCAAGAGGGACCCGCTTGCCACTGTTGGCAAAGGCGGCGGGGCAAGGGGCGGGCCCACGGGACACCTGTGTCCTTTTGTTATCTTATTTTTGTCGTTTTGTGGGCTCGCTCGCGTCATTTCGTTTGGGACTCAGGGCCTTGCTGCACTACTCACGAGACTGAATCTACCGCTGGAGTACGGAGAAATACGTTGCTTATCGTTTTTCGTCGTCTTGTGGACCCGCTCACGTGTTTTTTTTTTTTTTTTTTTTTTTTTTTTTTTTTTTTTTTTTTTTTTGTCGACCCGCCCGCTTTTTTTTTTTTTTTTTTTTTTTTTTTTTTTTTGGTAATACGCATCTATCTCGTCCTCTCACTAATCTATTCTAATACGGAGGAACACCAACCAACCCGGATCTTGTCCCGGCTCACGACGTAGGTTGGGTTGGGACCACAACTGTGGTGCAAGAGCCAGGCTGTACCAGTCCCTCCTCACGGTGACGAGGGGTTGGGTTCGGACCACAGCTGTGGTGCAAGAGCGAGCCTATTTTTCAGATCCGGGGAGGGGATATTTTTAGGGCTTGAATTTTTTTTGTCAATTGAAGAAGTCTTGTCTATTTTTTTTTAGATTTGGGGAAGGGACATTTATAGGACTATAAAGTTTAACTTCAACCGACGAAGTCTAAGTTTATTTTTCGGATTTCAGGAAGAAATATTTATAGGACTAAAAAACTTAACTTCGAATGTTGAAGTCTTGCCTAGTTTTTGGATTTGGGGAAGAGATATTTATAAGACTATAAATTGTAACTTCAACTGAGAAAAACGTCCTTGTTTTCAACATTCTGGGAAGAGACCTTTATAGGACTCTAAATCTCGACTTCAGCTGAACAAGTTGTGACTCTTTTTCGGATTGGTTGTAAAGACTTTTACAGGGCTATAAATCTTAATTTCAACCGATGAAGTCCTCGCTATTTTTCGGCTTCACACTTATAGGACTATAAAGCGGATTTAACGAAGCTTAAAAGTCGAGCTCGGCTAACACGAACTTAAAGGAGAGTGAAACAAGCTTGTATTAAGCCTTCGAAACTGGTTTTGTGGAAAAATGTATTTTTAGAACTGTAAGTCTACCCTAACATGTTGTTGAGAGCCGCACCTCATTTTTGGCCCGCGGTCGATCGCGTATAGGTCAGCAAAAACGTAGTTTTGCGAAAATGCAATTATAGGACTATAAATGGGAACTCTCGACCTAGGCGAGAGCTGCAAAGTTGACACTTTCTAGAGGTGGTAACTAATGCTTGCAAAAAATATGAGATTTTTATGCCCTCAAGATTGTGCACAACACCTGTTTGTGATTTGCAGTCGAAAAATATTATTTTTTCGTCGCTTTGCCTAAAGGTCCTCCCAAACGTTTTTCCCTCCGCTTTTTTCCCGCTCATTTCACAGCCGCCGAAATTGGGGTTCTTACTGAGGGCCGAAAATCAGCAGTTGTAAAACTTCAAACACGATTTTGCAAACCTAACAATTTGTTTTGTTAGGTTTTCACGAATCCCCTGTTCTGAGTGAAATCAGAAGCAACTAACTAGCATACATGACCTAGGAAAACAGAAAGTAATGATAATTAAACCCTAGAATGTTGGAGGCGGTAGCCTCAGTCTGGAAACAACTGACTAGCGTATAAGTCCTAAGAACAGCAAAAACAGAAACAACTAAATCATAGAAATGTCAAAGGCAGTAGCCTCAGTCTGAGAGCAACAAAGCAACAACAAGACAACCATATGTCATATGAGAAGTGTGCGGCAAACCAAAGGGTGAGATGGTCTCTGAGGGTGGCGAATGCAGCCTAGGGGTCAATAACTCCTAAGGGCATCCACACAAAATGAGAGGGAGAGACATGTCATCAGGCTCAATGAGGGTAGGGAACTGGGAGCGAACAAAACCAATGACCCTAATCGATAGACCATCAGGGCGGGTAATGCTCGACTAAAGGGGTGACCGTTATGGAGGGTGAGCATGCAAGGAAATAAGGGAGCCTGGTATACTGGGCGCACCTATATGAAGTATGCAGACTGCCTAACTAGGGCGTGAGGGCTGACAGAGGGTAGAAAAGTGATGGGTAAGGGAATCATGCAAATGACTCCTACGGTGAAGGAAGTCGGAGCTAGATCCGTAAGCTGGGAAGCCAGGGCAACGTTGCGGTCCGATGCCTATGCGTATACCAAGGGAGAGCCCAACTCGAAGGAATCCGGCGAAGGGAGACCATCAAGCGACACAACCAAGGTATTGTACAGGGTAAGGTGGTAAGAGAGTGATGACGTCTGAAGCAGACAGAGCTGATCGTGACGAAGTCTATGAAACTGCCGATGACGTCCATGATGAGAAGTCCGGAATGTCGTCGAGGAAGAGCCGCAACGTCGACGAACTGAAGTGGTAAAACTAGAGTGGATGGAGTACTGAAAAGTCAAAGACATTGAAAGATAAGTCAGAGGTAATCGTTGTATCGAGCAGGACGACGACGAGTGCGTTGTGGACGCTGAGAAGCATCCGACTGCTGCTGAAGGTCTGCCTCAGATGGAGCAGGCTCGACTTCAGCGGTCTCCTCAGCCGAGGGAGAAGGAGGAGGGTCAATGGGCCGAAGGGAAGCAGTCAACCCAGCATGACGAGCACGGTCATAGGCACACACCAACATGCGAGCGTGCTGCAAGTGCTCGAGGGGCTCCCAAGTAGCCTTCTCATCAGGGTAACTCTTCCAACGTACGAGATACTCCACGTGGGGAGGGTTGTCATCGGTGACTCGGCGACCAATGATGTATGAAACGAGGAACTCCTCATGGTCGTCCACCATGATGGGTAGAGGGCGTTCGTATGGTCGTTCAGCGAAACACTCATACGGTCTGCGGTAGGAACGCAGTAACGAGACGTGGTAGACATCGTGCACACGAGCCTGGCGTAGGTAGTCAGGCAGCTTCACACGGAAGCTCACCGGGCTAGAAGCCATATAAGAACTGACGGTCTGGAGAATGCGGCACGAGCCAAAGAAGCGACGCCGAAACTTGCAAAGCATATCCGCTTCGAGCTGTAAGTGGCGGGCGTCGATAAGCACATCATCACCGACTTTGAATGGATGATCCATCCTCGATCGGTTCGCACATGCGGCCATGCGAGTCTGGGAAGCGACTATGTGCTCATGTGCGGTCTTCATGATCGACGTCATGTGTGCAACCCAATCATCCAACGTGGGACAACTTGTGTCGGTGTGCATCTGTGACGGTCGAAGGAAGTCCGCAGGAACACGAGGGTGATAGCTGAGGTCGCAATAGTAAGGCGACATCCCCATGGCTGGCGAGACAGCGTGGTTGTAGGCTCTCTCCGTGTGGGCAAGATGGAGATCCCACTGTTGGTCGTCACGAACAATCTTTCGGCGAATATCTCCGAGAGTTTTGTTGGTGACCTCGGTCTGACCATCAGTCTGGGGATGGTAAGACGAGGAGAAGCGGAGCTGAGTGCCGTATACCTCGTGGAGCCGTCGCCAGAATCGGCTGGTAAAGCGTGGGTCATGGTAAAATATGATGCTCAGAGGTAAGTCGTGGCCGCTCACAACTCGATCAAACACGATGTCGGCGATCTCATATGCACTGATGGCATAGCGGCACGGAACAAAGTGTGCACACTTCGTGAAGCAATCAACGACGACCAGGATAGCATTATGACAGTAGGGGGTCGGAGAACAATAAGGCAGGTGGTTCGCACTGTTCACCTCCTGACAGGTGGGACACTCTGCGACGTAGTCCTTCACAAAGTCCTTGCGCTTCGGCCAGACATACAGGCGGCTCACACGAGCCAACGTCTTGTGGAAGCCCATATGACCAGCGACTGCCTGGTTATGGAACTCTGCTACTGCTCGGACACGTAGTTGTCCAGCGGAGGGAACACAAATACGGGGCTCTATGGTGCCGTGTGAACCGTGCCAGTACACAAGACCGTTGTCCCTAAGAGAGTAGTTCGGGACGGTCTTGCCACTCTGAAGGGTCGCATGGATATCGCAATAGTCGACGCTGTGGCGGTATTGAGTGCGAAACTCGTCAATCACCGAGTGGTGGACGGTGGTGACCGAGATGGAAGCGAGCTGGATTTGCTCCTGATCGTGGTCAGGGCGCCGGGATAAGGCATCTGCGACCCGACTAGTTTCAACCTTGATGTGCTCAGTGGTGAAACTAAACTCGGATAGGTCGCTCCACCAGCGAGTCTGTCGAGGAGTGAGCTTTGACTTTGTCAGAAAAGCCTGGACAACAAAGTTGTTCATGCGCACCGTGAATGGTGCCCCGTGCAGGTAGTGACGCCAGTGTCGAGCGGCATAAACTACTGCGAGAAACTCACATTCATCAGCAGTGTAGTTTATTTCGGCGGGCAGAAGTTGACGAAAGTAAAATGTTATCGGACAATCACCTGAGCGAGACTCGACAGTGCCGTCCTCGGCGATGGTAGGAGAATAGTCAATAGCAGACTCATCAGTAGTTGGATGAGTAGGCGTCAGGCGGGAAGCAGTGGTGGGAAGCGAGGGATACGAGGATGAGAGAAATCAGGAGAGGAGGGGAAGATCTGAGAAAGCACTGCCTAACGCATCGGTGGTGAGGATAAAAGAGCGATCAAAATCGGGTAGGTGAAGAACTGGTGCACATGTCACCGCCTTCGTGAGGGCGCGGAAGGCGTCCTCGTGGAGGAGTGTCCAAGCCCATGACGAGTTCTTCCGGAGGAGGGTGAAGGTAAGGACATAGGAATACCTAGCGTATCCCTGGATGAAATTACTATAGTAGCTGGTAAGACCTACGAAGATGCGAAACTACTTGGCGGATGTGAGGACAGGTCACTCCGCAATAACAGTGATCTTCACGTCGTCCATGTAGAGACCCTGGTCAGACATGTAGTGTCTTAAGAAATCCACTTTGTGCTGGGCAAAGCGGCACTTGCTCAGTTTGGCGTAAAAACCGTGTCTGCGCAAGCGGTCAAGGACGTCGCGGAGGTGTCTAAGATGTTCCTCAAGGGTACGACTGTAGACCAGGATATCGTCGAGGTAGACGAGAATGTTGTGCTCCAGGATGTCCCTGAAAATGTAGTTCATCGCCCTCTGGAAGGTAGCGGGTGCGTTGGTGAGGCCGAATGGCATCACGTAAACTCGTAATGGCCGAAGCGTGATCAGAACGCTGTCTTCGGCTGGTCCGCTGCAATGACGCGGATCTGATGGTAACCGCTACAAAGATCAATCTTCATAAAGAAGCGGTTGCCTGCCAGGTGGTCAAACAACTTGTTGGAACGAGGCATGGGGTATCTGTTCTTAACCGTGTAGCGGTTGAGACCACAATAGTCGATGCAGAGATTGAGAGTTTCATCCGCTTTGCGAGCAAAGAGGAAAGGTGCGCCCCACGGGAAGTTGCAGGGTTTCATGAAACCCAGTCTCAGGAGCTCCTCAAGCTGACGCTTGAGTTCAGTGGCCTCGAGGATCGAGAGTCTGTAGGGTGCCTGGTCGTGAACACGATAGTCAGGCACAAGCTGAATGGAGTGCTTGACGTCGAACATCGGTGGGATGCAGGCGTACGAGAACGACAAGGGAAAACGTCGTGGTACTCTCGAATGAGGTGACGAACTGCGGGCTCCAGGTCAACCGTATATAGTGCGAGTTCCTCAGCGTCAGCGTCAGCGCGCGACGGTAGGGTGGACTCGACGGACGGCGGAGGGTGGGAAGTAGAGAATCTAGAGATGGGAGCCATGGAGATAGAAGGAGGATCTGTCTCCAGAGGGATGAGCTCGGCATCGGGACAGGGTGGATCATAGTGTAAGAAATCCGTAACGTTCACCACAAAGAAGGTAACGTCGTCCTGTTGTATGAAGTGGGCGAACTGCCGAGGCGAGGTGACTGTGATCGTAGGAGATGGTGTAGGCACGGAAGGCTTCGGGGGAGGAGGATCGGGGCGTGGTGTCGCAATGATACCTATGAAAGGTACATTATACGTTTGTCCATATTTCGTTTTCAGAACAAGAGTGTTGATCGCCCAATCGACCTCGGTGCTGCGGAACCGAAGAGACAACGGAGTACCGTTAAAGAAATCGTACCTCGTCTCCATCACATCAAAATGTGCAGAGGAGGGGTGGCGACGAGACGCCGGGAGATGATCAGTGAGGAAGAAAGCGAGGTCGGTGACCGTCTGATCGAAAAAACGTTGGGTCTTGTCATCCCCTGGGGTAACAGAGATGGGGTTCAGAGACCCTGTCGTGGGAAAGCGAGCTTCTTTCACCACACGTGGGTGAATAAAGTCGCCCTGAGAACCAGAATCCCACAACGCTAAGTACACCCTCCTTGAGGCCCCCAATCGTACGGGGATGATCGGGAGAGTGCGATCGGGGTCAGAGAGGATGGTGAGAAGGCGACACAGTGCAGCGACACAGAGGGTGAGTCGCTCCTGACGAGCCTGGAGTATGCTCAAGTCCAGAAGAGAGGACACAACGTCCTCGCGAGTCGCAAGTTGCTCGTTGCAACGGGCTGAGCGAATAGCTCGACGCGTCGGTAGTCCTGGAGGGGGAGGAGGGGCGACGGTGGTCTGCGGAGGCGCAGACGGTACTGCAACAGAGGGCGGAGTACGCTTTGTCGGATCCTTCGATACCTCATCTCCAGTAGCGAGAGGGGCGAACTGCAACGGAGATGTCGGGAAGCCCATTACTGAGGAGGGCGCCGGTGTACACTGCACCGTGGCTAGGAGGCGCCGTGGGGATGCGAGGCGCCGGGGGGGGACTGAGCACGACGCTGGCGAGAAAGGTCAGCATAGTGGCGGTCGAGGGCGGCAGTGTAAGGGCACCGCGAGGAGGTATGATCCTCCTGGCGACAACGCAAACAGCCACGCCGTCCCAAAATGGCCTCGCGCTCCTCAGCGGAAAGGACACCGCGAGGAGGGACAAAGCCCTTAGGAGGTCCTGCCGAGGGACCTCGGGGGGCGACGCGTCAGCGTGACCGAAGCGGTTGCGTGCCCAAGAGAGGGCGAGAGGATGAGCTGGTGGCGCTCGGCCATAGGGAGAGTAGAGTCCTCCAGGTGGTCGTGCACGGTGTCGCGCGCGGCGGTCCCACACCCAAACGTAAAGTAGTTTTTGGTGTTGAACCTCACGGTCATGTCACGCAGGAGTTTTATAAGAGTTTCCGCGAAAAGACCAACTCCGACTGTGCGCGCGTGCTATACCTCTCGCGACTCCCTATGACCGGTTAGGGATCCCGCGAGGTACAACATACCTTCACCCGCGGGAGTTGTCACCATCCCTTAGGTGGGCGTATCCCTGCTGAGCTACTGACCCACGTGCGAAGGCTTTTACATGCAATCGCAGAGGTAGGTCAGCCGAGGGCGTTTTCTCGATTACCGTAGCATAGGCATACGCGCGGTTGAGCGCCTAAGACTGACCCGTATACACATCGGGCATCGGGGCGCTGATCTCCCGGACCGACTTACAAATCAGGTCGACTCGACTGACGAACGTTCGCGCATACTACGCTTTGCCTATAAATAGTTTTTATAGATATGACTCATAACCTAACTCTTTTCTAAAGCATGATCCCCTCAGCTCTTGAATCATCAGGGGTTGCGCATAAGACACATACTTATACTACCTAGTGATCAAGCCCATTCGACAGATCTCCCTCTAAAATTCATTTAACCATAGCATACATACATGTGAAGTGAGATAAGGCTGAGTAATTAGGCGAGGAGATGTCAGATACACACAACACATTCACAAGAACAGTCTGATTTTATCAAAGAAAACATAGGAGATGGACCTTTCAAACAATATAGATGAAATGAACATGAAATGAAAAAGGCTTGCAGCCTTAGCAATATTCTTAATCTTCCTAACAATCAGGGAAAAAAAACACAAGGTCGGGTACTCAAACCAAGTGTAGAAATCGCGCACTGACAAGATGTCTGGATC
>BFEA01000355.1:358655-372777 GCA_003427395.1 Chara braunii | reverse complement strand
GAGCTAGCTCCTACTTCAGGTAGAAGAGGAGCAACTCTTGTATGTGTATAGGAGTGGGGCTCAGCCCGCCTAGTGGCCTGAGCCCGTTTCTAAATTTGCGTGTGTGCACACTTGCCGGACGGCATGCCTGCCTAAGTGCTTGTCGACTTGAGTGTGTATGCGACCCACAAGGGCACTTGCTTTTTAGGGAGACCCCCGCAGGGCCAATACTTAGCCGTGACCGCGCCATTTGAGGGTTGCGGTGGGAAAATTATAAGGTAGCGGGGTAAACCCGCACACTTAGAACAGCGGGGAAAACACTCAAGTAGCAGGTAGGCTGGTACCCCACCTAGTAAAGGCAGACGTGCCACGTACTTGAGGCCGAGAAGAAGAAGACAAAAGTTGGCATTTTTAGGGGCCCACTACCGGTAGTTTGACAGGTATCAGCCCAGGTGTCGCGTGTGTCGTAGATCTACCTGACACCGCACTGACCCAGTCAACCCCTCGACCTTTTCGGTCGAAGGGTATTACTACTGATCCTAACCGTCACAGTGCGCGTCATAACAATGCGCGCGCATACTCTTCCAGATCGGCTCCATCATTGTAGCTGATGCCGTCACTATGCCGATTGCAAAAGCATGGCCATATAAGGGTATTTGGCCCGACAGCATTCCCAGACCCTATTAAGTGACGTCCCTGTCGCCAGAGACGTTTATCACAATCATCCATACAAATCCCCTTTTGATCATTTTTCATAATCAAATCAACTGATAAAATATGACATGATCGATAACATCACCGAACAGATAATACAATACGAAACAATACATGTACCTCTCTTTCCCCTTGGAAGAGAAGGTAAATCCCTTTCCCAAAATAAGGCGCGTCTTTGATAAGAAGATAGCGAAATCCGATTCCCTGAAAGTGCGGTTTATAATTGACATCGTCACCTCACTTTTCATTATAACTGCCGGAATTTTAACCCGGGTCTCCCACATTACAAAATAAATTCAATGACATGAAGTGGGGATACTTGATCCGTACTACAGTACATAAAATAGTCAAGTATGACAATGTTTCCTCCTTCTCTTCACCCTTAGACTTTGGCCAGGTCATCGTTGGTTGTCTTCAGGGTCATTTGTCTGCGTGCGAACTCAACCCCTCAAACGCGGGTCCTAACCGAGACCTTAGATGTCCAACTTTCGATATTAATATCAAAGTTGCCAGTTGTCCTGCCCGAAGCCTAATATAGGAGGACAAGCAGTCTCCATCTTGACCCACCACAGTCCTGCTGATCAGGCCGGAGTTGCGGCCTACCGTGTTTGTTATATTAATGATAGTCCCCGTATTGGTTGCGCAATGACGGGTGAGTCCTATCATCAAAATTTTCACATATATTTCAAAGACTACATTCGACCCCTCTGATAACTAACTGAGTTCATTCCTTCATCAGGGTGGTCACCCCTCAGGTCTCAACTCCAGGCCAAAACCAGAAGGTCCACTGCCTGGTTATACTTGGTCAGCAGCCAACGCTGGGAGTTACGTCCCAACAATGCCAATTTTTCACCATAGGCTTGGTAATTCAGTCCCTCAAACTGACCTTCTGAAGTGGATGAACGATGTTCAATTCAATATATACAAAGAATCATGATGAAAAATATTTTAATCCTTGTCAGGTTGCCACTCAGTGGATGAACAAGGACCATCGTCAGGCTGCCACTCAGGGATCGTGTCCTCCAAGTCTCGATCACAGCTCGGTCAGACACACGTCTTGGGGATCTTTCAAAAATATACCAAAAATTGTTTTCATGAAAATGTTGACTTCCATGTTACCATTGATACAAAGATATCTTTCAAACATCGACATATTTGAGTGAGTTCCTCGTTTGGATCTCACAACTTTATCTTAGACTGACCCCATAGAGGAATAAGTGACGTCTTTCTCAAGACAAACCTTTGATGCCTTTGAATGCAGGACACTTACCGTGCCTGCCTAAAATAATTCCAAGATTTAAGAATTCAGTCTAGGTCGCCGTCATACAGACTCTTGAGACTTTGTCTCCAATAATACATTGCACAAATGTTCGCATAATACTCATACCTGAGTATTAAGCTAAGTTGTCCCAAAAAGGGTTAAACCTTCTCGACGACAATTATCAAAACTCAGCCACATTCACTCATCCCGATCGATATCATCAACGAAGAAACATGTTATAAGCAATACGTCACTGTACGCAGGGTTTTCCCCCTGTTTTCACGAACCTTTACAATACAAGTGTAAGTGACATTCTTCTGCCAAAGAAGGAATATAAACTTATGATAGTGGATGAAATGTTTGAGACTGTAAGGAAAATAAATCGAAATATACAATACCAAAACAATCAGTCGTACCAATTTAAACAAACAGCAACTAGTAACTTCGTTAACAATGAGAACAATCGTTACAATTGAGACTGCACGAGAACAAAATCACAGCGAAGTCACAATGACAATGATAACGATGACATAAAATATACTACTCCTTCAGGTTTAATAGGGGTATATCGTGCCGAGGGGTGGTGTAATCCGATCAAAGGATAACATCCCAGATCCCGAGCCCCGCTTCTAGGACTGAGCCTCACCACATCTCCCTCCGATTCCGATGTTGCGACCCCATCAATCGGCTACTTAATAGAGTAGGACAACCTCACCCCTCATAGCCGAGGTTAGTGAGACCCCGACTAACAAGCTGAGATGACTCTGCTCGACATGCGGTTAGGTCACTACTCCTTCCCTTGTGGCGAACAACAGTCGCTTTCTCTACAAGCAGTGTCTTGATATGATCACAACACCTTCCTCCCTTTCAACGATAATGTAGTCATCCCTCATGTACAAGGAAAAATGACAACACCCCACTGTGGACCAGGAACATTGTTCCGGCTGAGTCTCACTACCGTCTACAGGACTTAACTGTACCCTCTTCAAACCTCTCGGGCAAAGGTATCAATCAACGTTGCAATCCCCCAAAGGACAGATATTGTATGCTGACCTTCTTTGAGAGAATTTCTTCCCTTCAAAGGTTGGTCACTCCATTCACCTCCGGCCCCATGTCGAACGTGGATTTCACACAGTTTGTCCAGCCTTATTGAAGAAAACATACAATGATACGTCACTTGAAATACACATCATTCATTTCCACATACATTCATTCATACCAAGTCATATATATTTACCATTGTGGGAATAAGTAGTTTTATCACTCCTTATATAATACTATAATTTAAGGAGTCGGGTAACCCTCGAGTAGACCCTCTCATACTCTGATTGTATTGAGTAACCAATCGATAACAGTCTGAGTCTATTCACTTAGCTTCAAAATAAAGTATATATAATTAAACTCTTTATGCAATGACTTCTGAAGCTAAGTCGTCATCGTACTCTATCATATACAACCTTAAACAGACACTTACTTTTCACGTAGATGACCTGATATTATGTTTACTATACTATTTGTCCCTTAATGATTAGCTAGTCACTAAGTGGATAATTAACTTGTATCTCATGACCCTCTACTAGTAAGTTTTTTTAATAAGCAACCTCATCAATCAGATCCCATACCAGATCAACATAATATTTTAATCGGATCTCTACTAAACAGTTGACCCCCTAGCTATCAAGACAACTAAGCACAGTATCTCTCACTTTATCCTATTTCTCTATACATCCCTCAAGATGACTATAATCGGGTTTCTAAGGCTACAATGTCTTATATATCTCAAACTCTACTCGTTGAAAACGTATGCTAAATATGAAGATTCCTTTGTATTTTGACAGACCCTTAATATACCATCGCTTATTATGCATCTATCATACAGACGCGCATGACCCCTTTGTTATTACATTTTCATGAATTAGCTAACGTTTTAGGCCAATACCCTCATCATCATACCATATTAGGTAAAGAATTGGAGAAGACAATTTCCTTAAATAGATTATGACGGAATCATATGTCACACGGTACATCCTCTCCGTAAGACAACCGTTGAGAGACCGGGTCTACCATTAAGACCTATATCATATGACTTCAAGAATTCAATGATCTGGTTAGACTATGTAAATAATGACTAATTGGTTAGTTTAATTTATAATTTTGTATTCAGACGCTATGACAAATGGCATAGCCAACGGACACAGCCTTCAAGTAACTACCGGGCAATACGACATCTATTGGCATTGGCGACGCGACTTCACACTCCCTTTACATGTGTAACATTCTAAGTGTCTAACCTGCGGTAATTCAACTCATATATCACAAGCTATATTTTAGAGGTTGTCGTTTTGCCGCGATCATCGTTTTACCAAACCCGAGTTTGTTCACTGAGGACCTCGGCTGGAAAGCGAGATCCCCGGCAACGGCGCCACCTGTCGCGCGCGGCGGTCCCACAACCAAACGTAAAATAGTTTTTGGTGTTGAACCTTACGCTCGTGTCACACAGGAGTTTTATAAGAGTTTTAGCGAAAAGACCAACTCCGACCGTGCGCGCGTGCTACACCTCTCACGACTCCCTACGACCGGTTAGGGATCCCGCGAGGTACAACATACCTCCACCCGCGGGAGCTGTCACCATCTCTTAGGTGGGCATATCCCTGTTGAGCTACTGACCCATGTGCGAAGGCTTTTACATGTAATAGCAGAGGTAGGCCAACCGAGGGCGTTTTCTCGATCACCGTAGCATAGGCATACGCGCGGTTGAGCGCCTAAGACTGACCCGTATACACGTCGGGCATCGGGGCGATGATCTCTCGGACCGACTTACAAATCAGGTCGACTCGACTGACAAACGTTCGCACATACTATGCTTTGCCTATAAATAGTTTCTATAGGTATGACTCATAACCTAACTCTTTTCTAAAGCATGATCCCCTCAGCTCTTGAATCATCCGGGGTTGCGCATAAGACACATACTCATACTACCTAGTGATCAGGCCCATTCGATAGATCTCTCTCTAAAATTCCTTTAACCATAGTATACATACATGTGAAGTGAGATAAGGCTGAGTAATTAGGCGAGGAGATGTCACATACACACAACACATTCACAAGAATGGTCTGATTTTATCAAAGAAAACATAGGTCATGGACATTTCAAACAATGTAGATGAAATGAACATGAAATGAATAAGGCTCGTAGCCTTAGCTATATTCTTAATCTTCCTAACAATCAGGGAAAAAAAACACAAGGTCGGGTACTCAAACCAAGTGTAGAAATCGCGCACTGACAAGATGTCTGGATCAAGGTCCAGGATAGCATAAGTTTCTCAGTGTGTTGCCGTGAATAGTTGGTGGCTGGTCGTATTACTGACCTGCAGACAAGAGTCAATGACATTACACAATCCTAGCGGAGTCAACCATTCATTCACTTTCACACACATCACACTTACGCTTCCAACCCTTTTAACCAGACATTCTCCTTTCGACTTAGTCATTCAAGGACCTCTTTTGACCAAACACAAACTCTTTAAACAAATGACCCGAAATAGATATGCCATTTAGTGCAAAGGTTGATGCAAAGTGTGGATGTAGAGAGTGAGTGAGGGTTGAGTTGCATAATCAACCTGTTCCCATAAGGCAACAACATGTAATCTTGTATAGACTCATAATGAGTCTTCTTCATCAGGATAACCTGCAATCACACATGCCAACACGGTCTCAATACCTCCCTTCCTATCGCTCTACACGAAGTTCAGGGATGTGAACTTCAATTTTATCGGTGGACTATAAGATAGTCCGATCAAAAGTAAGTATGAAGTAAGAAAACTCCGAGAGAAGCCTTCATCTCATACTTACTCAAGCAGTAGGATAACTTAGACATGAGCCTACCACTTGTTTTAGTCTAGCTGGTTTAGACTTGGATAGACCATGGGATGACCCGCACTGGAGTACCGCACTTCTAGCCTGTCAACTTGACTATCTAATATATGTACACACGTAGAGACGGGTAATAGGATGTTCCTCACCCTGGAGCCTTGTCTTGTCACCCGTCCTACATCCATACATCAATCAATCTGCACTCACACTTGCTTTAGGCCAGCGTGCACGAAGGTAATCACGGCTCTAGCTAGGAACGGGGTTCACATGCACATGTCTGATTGCTCTGGCAATGAGATCAAAACAAACGGTGTAGGTAATAAAACAACAATAAATAATAATAATAAAAATAAAAATAATAATAATAATAATAATAGTAATAATAATAATGATAATAGTAATAATAATAATACTATACATAGAAAACTAAGTTACAATAATCATATGGAAGTTCTGTTAGTCATGTAACAATTAGTCAGTTGAAATACACCAAGATTTCATCCAAATGAGAGCGATATAATGACTTCCTGAGCCAACGTTCAGACTCTTTGAGGTCATATCCTTGCAATATTCGATGTTTCTCTTTTCTGCTTAGCGGGTTGCAGTCCGTCCATGGCTGCAAGCGCCCTGTTGTACTACTGCCCCCGTTTTACTATTAACAATAATGATAATAGTAATAATAATAATACTAATCATAATAATTCTATACATAGAAAACTAATTTACAATAATCATATGGAAGTTCTGTTAGTCATGTAACAATTATTCAGTTGAAATACATCAAGATTTCATCCAAATGAGAGCGATATAATGACTTCCTTAGCCAACGTTCAGACTCTTTGAGGTCATATCCTCGCAATATTCAATGCTGCTCTTTTCTGCTTAGCGGGTTGCAGTCTGTCCATGGCTGCAAGCGCCCTGCTGTACTACTGCCCCGTTTTACTATTGCGCCCCACTGTACGATTGTGCCTCACACCACTCAACACCTACGAGCGCGCCCCAAGCCAGCTTCCACACGTGCAAATACTTGCGCACCGTTGCAGCAGCGTGTTCACTTTGTTTGCCTTTGCCATAACGCCTTGGACTAGCTGGCTCCCTCCCTATATGGGAGGTGGTGTTGCTGCTGCTAGACTGTTTGGGCCTGGCCATTGAAATTGTCATTAACTTCCGATCGGGCCCCCAGTGTTTGCGCCCAGGCTCGTTTCACCAGTTCAGGGCCTGGGCCCAGTACAGTTGGGTGCACCCAAAGTTATTCGGGCCTTGATAGTTTGTTGCGTTTGCATTGGTCTGCGGGGCGGATGTGTCGACAATGCCACATTCTCAGTCGCCCGCGGTTACTTAGTGATGTATCGGTCTCACAATGAGTGTGTGTGTGCCCAGGGCGCAACCAACCGGGGCTCTGAGCTTAACTGTGCAGCGTAGCTGTTGCTTCTGGGAGAGCCAGCAAAGGCTCACATTGCTTTGTAACCAATCAGGCGTGCAATAACTGTCCGAGACTCACGTTAGAAGACGCTGCGACAAACCCCTCTCGTGGATACTCAGGCCCGCCTTCACTTAGGGCAGGCAACAAGCTTGCTGAAGATCGCTGCTCATAACATGTGCGCGTCTGATAAGGGTCCCGAGAGGGCACATTCCCTACAGTAATAATAATAATAATAATAATAATAATAATAATAATAATAAATGTGTGTCGCTCCTAGTGTCGACAGTCGGTGAAGACCAGGTAAATTTTGTTTCTTTCTTTGTATCTGTGTGTCTGTTATTGTCTGTCTGTTTGTCTTTATGTCTACATGTCTGTGTCTGTTCGGCTGTCTGTCCGTCTATTTGTATGTATGTATGTTTGTATTGCAGGTACTCAAACAACTTCAGGACCAGGCGAAAGTCTGCAACCGTACACAGTCCAGGCCCTCGGGTGTGAGTCAATCTGTACAACTGTGGAAGGGGTACCTAAGACCAGACAGCCTCAACAACTAGTGCATAAGGCTGGGCCTCCGGGTGATCAACATTCAGTCTTGCTATGCTCCCTTAACGCTGGCTTGACGCTGGCTGTGCGCTGGTACTGCGGACGACGCCGGACTGTGGCAGCATGCTGGCGATGTCTATTATGTGCGCCAGACATTGCTGATGCGGTGCATCCCACTGATCTTCATTGCTGATGCCGCGCATGCCACCTGTCGACCTTGCTGACGTGGCATTGGCCACGCTGTCTACATACCGATGTGGTGTAGGCTACTTGTCTGCATAGCTGCTGTAGTGCAGGCCAACTGTCTGCATTGCTACTGTGGCGCATGCCACTTGTCTATAATGTTGATGTGGCGCTGCCATCTATCTCTATTGCTGATGTGGCTCCTGCCACCTGTCCCTACGGCTGATGTGGCATTGCCACTAATTTCCAGTTGCTGTGGCGATGCCTCCTATCTCTGCTGACGTGGCATTGGCTACCCTGTCTATAATGCTGACACAGGTCATCAGTCTACACTGCTGATCTGGCGCCACCATCTGTCTGCAATGCTGGTGTGGCATCGACCATGCTGTCTGCAGTGCTGGAGTGGCACATCCACCTGCCTATATTGCTGATGTGGCTCATGCCACCTGTCTCTACTGCCGACGTGGCATTGCCACTCGTTTCAGCTGTTGTGGCACTGCCGCCTGTTAATGCAGCTGACGTGGCATTGGCCATGCTGTGTACATGTTGATACGGCGCAAGCTATTTGTCTCTGCTGCTGTGGCAGTGCTGCCTGTCTGCTGCTGACGTGGCATTGGCCACACTGTCTACCTGCTGAGGTGGCGGAGGTCACTCGTCCATATCACTGATGTGGCCCGCCACAGGTCTACACTGTTGTTGTGACGCCGCGATCCGTCGACTTTGCTGATGCGGCGCGGGCCATGTGTCGACACTGCTGACGTGGCATATGCCACGCTGTCTACATGCTGAGGTGGCTTATGCCACCTATCTACATTGCTGATGTGACATTGCCACGCTGTCTGCAGCGCTGATGTGGCACATGCCACCTGTCTACACTGCTGATGTGGCATTGACACGCTGTTTGCAGCGCTGATGTGGCMCATGCCACACTGTCTGCATCTGCTGACTGGTTACGACTAGCAGGGGATCGGGATCTGTGGATGAGAAAGATCTGGCACTCACCTGAGGTTGACGTCGTTACCGCATTCTGCTGTTGTCTTCACGGTCTTCAAGATATAAGAGTGCCACGCGGCACTTCTATGTAATCAGAACTTGTCAGACCTGTTACAGTATATAGATCGCTGTCGAGGAGGCGAGGGAAAGCCCGAAGAAGAAGTGGGTGATGTCGGCTATTCTTTGGTGGTCGCTGTTTTTTTTTTTCTTCCACCTTTTCATATGTCTGTTCCCCCTCCACTTTCTTTGTCTGTTGGTAACGAGATATTGTATCAGATCTCACTTTCACGTTACCGGAGATACTGTGAAGATCCGAGCCTATTAGTACTACGATGTCTGACGAGTAGCTTCCAGTCTGAGTTCATTATACTAATAATAGTAATGATAATAATAATAGTAATAAATAAAATAATAATAATAATAATAATAATAATAATAATAATAACAACAATAATATAATAATAATAATAATAATAATAATAATAATGTTGCAAGGAATATGAGTGTGAACCATATATAGAAAACTAAGTTGCGAAATCATACAGATGTCCAAGTTGTCGTGTCCAAGCAGATAGTACAAATGCATCAAGAAACCATCCATATAGAGCAACACAGTGAAGTAATGAGCCAATGTTCAAGCCCGTAGACCAAACCAACACAATATCCACAGTCGCTCCTCTCTGTCTGGCGCCCTGCGCCCAACCTACTCTACCCGATTATCCTACCTACAGTCGGTTCACGCAACAGGATCACTTGGACTCTCGAAGACCAATGTACATGACTGTCAACACCACAACTGACTTCTCTTCATGAACCTGGTACGTATCTCGTCACCCTCAATCAAACCTTGATAAACCCACTCTAGCCTCCTTCCCTGAAGACCCCCAGATCACCCCTATCACATTATGGCAAGGATTAAACACAATAATAATGGCTGTAAAAATAACAAAATAATAATAATAATAATAATAATAATAATAATAATAATAATAAAAACAGAAAAATGAGCAATAGCGAACTTCAGAAACCAAGCAACATCATACACATGAGACCAGATAATCGTGACCTCGATCCACAGGGCAGAATTGCGTCTCGGGACTCGCCAAATAAGAGCACACCAAACGCTCATAATTGACAATGCTGTAATAGTCTCGTCATCACCAGTAACGAAGAACCAGTGTTGATATCCTACTTGGCACTCAGCGCCCAGACTATGAATGACAGATCTTAGTCAGCCTAATCTGCAATGCTACTGGTGACGTCAACAACTCCCCAAAGTTCGAGCAGATCTCGGCCAATGCCGTTCGCCGCAAGCACCAGGTATGTCTCTCGCATCACTCAGAACCTCGTTCCCCAACACACAGATGCCACATGCACCCATACATATGCACGCACACACACACACACACACACACACACACACACACACACACACACACACACACACACATACATAGTCGAGCAGGCACAGACACAGACACACAACATGTATACTGGTTGCCCATCATCGCACATAGATTCTCTTGCTGCATCCTTGTCTCACACAAAGATTGTGAAGCACAGATTCTCATTCTCAAAGACTCATAGACGAATCCCTGTCGACGATACTGATTGTTGCATAGTTTGGTAATCCCACACGCAAAGAGCATACGGATGGAGCAAGCACCTCAACCATAGATACCATTCCACCCAATACCAAGGATCTCAATCACGATCTGAATGGGTCATGAACCATTATGGCATACAACCATCCCTGTATTTATCGTGCCATTCTCCTGACTCTCTCTCTCTCTCTCTCTCTCTCTCTCTCTCTCTCTCTCTCTCTCTCTCTCTCTCTCTCTCTCTCTCCCCCCTTCTGTCTTTCTGTGTGTGCATTCACTAGCTCTCTCTCTATCTCCCTTTCTCGCACATGCACACACAAACACTCACGTACGTATACGCACGTGCATATGCAAACGTAAACGTAGTAGCACATGCTTCCATGTTTTAGCTGCAGATTCATTCGACTTTGCTCGCCATACTGGTGACAAAACTGTGGAGCGAATCACAGGATTGGGACATACACACACGATCACACACACAAGCATACACACACACACCACAAGCCATGACAATACCATATATGTGCATAGATATCACACACACAATAATGTATAAATCCACGATTTAGCGGTAGATTCATTCGATYGCGCTCARCCAATTGCTAGAAGTACAGTGAGATCARTTGGGAGATCATCGGCTTACCTGTTCTCTTTCTCTCTCTCATACACGCACACACACCCAYACAAACACGGGCACATACACACACACAAATGCACACGCGGTTCATGCTACTGCTCGCTATAGAGGTCAAACAGTTTCATTGTTGGATCGACTCATCGTTAGTGTGCTTGCTTGTCTGCAAGGAGATAAAGTTGCATCAATTTTGGATCCACTTGTCTGAGTGGAACTTGGGCTGTTAGGGTGTCACTGTACAACATATATACACACAACACACACATACACACACACACACACGTAAACACACAAACACGTACACACACAAAAACACACGTGTAGTGATGTATAGTTCCTTATTCTAGCGGTAGATTCACTCGATTTTGCTTGTCCTGTTGATAAACGTAGAGTGAGGTTCGTCGCACGATCGGAGTACACGCACACACACAAACAGAAGTAGCGATGCATATATCTTTGTTTTAGCAGTAGATTTTCTCGATGTCGTTGGTCCTATCGGCAAAAGTAGCATGAGATCAGTCGTGCGATCACACACACACACACACTCACTCACACCGACACACACATATACGTATATTCGTGTATAAATCCACGTTCTAGCGCTAGATTCATTAGATTTTGTTTATCTCGTTGATAGAAGTACTATTCAACTAGGCGTGAGGTATGAGACTTTACCTGTTATCTCTCTCTCTTCAACCTCATCGTCGTCTGCCTCTATACTCCTCGATCCGTGAGAGAATCCGCCCCGACATGCAGCATACYGAAACCATAGCATGCGGGGTACATCAGGCATAAGCGCGCATCTTTGACAAGTTGGGCGATGATGGCATAACATGCATCTCAACAAGATGGGCAATGACGGGCCCAACCTTACGGCGCCATCGCGGGGTGCATCGCCCATCCTACTATCTCAATTCCTCGCATATAGTAAGCAGCGGATGTAGTGACGACGCCACCTACAACCTCGTAAGCCACCTTCTTCCCTCATCTCCTCCTCCCCCTTCTCTTCTTCTTCTTCTTCTTCTTCTTCTTCTTCTTCTTCTTCTCCTTCCTCTTCTCTTCCTTCTTCTTCTTCTTCTTCTTCTTCTTCTCCTCCCTGAACGCCTCCTTTCCTGAGTCCTACCTACTTTCTCTCTCTCTCACCTCACCATGCATTGCACTAGCATCTTCCCCTGAATACCACGCATGGACACAACCTTAGTTCACGGCACGGTGCACCCAAAATGACTATGGGCTGTGTTTGGAGGAAGACGCCAGTACATTGCCGCTGTCAGCGTGCCAATGGCATACGCTGGGGCAAACTCTATTGCCCGTCACACGTGGCACTCACGAGGGACTCTACCAGTACCAACACTGCAAAGTGACACATGTACTGCGTGCACAAAAAATAGGAGACTCTCTCTCTCTCTCTTACACACACATACACACACACACTCACACATACACATACACACATATGTGCAGTAGTGTATAGTTTCATATTGTAGCGGTCGATTCTTTCGAGTTTGCTCTGTTGATCGATGAAAGTAGCGTCAGATCCGCTGCGCGATTTACACACTCACACACACAAATACACACATAAAACACACATACACACATGAATGAGAGTGTCGATGTATACTTCTATTTCCAACGGTAGATTCATTCGATTTTGCTCACCGTACCGATGRAAGTAGTGTGTACCCGGTCGCCTGATTCACACACACTCATATGCACACACACACAGTAGCAGTAGTGTATATTTACATATTTTAGCGATAGATTCATTCTATTTTGTTCATATTATAAAAGTTATACACATCTAGATGTGAAGTAGAGACAGCCCGGTCGCCTGATTCACACACACTCATATGCACACACACACAGTAGCAGTAGTGTATATTTACATATTTTAGCGATAGATTCATTCTATTTTGTTCATATTATAAAAGAAGGTGGAGTAAGTCCAGTCGTGGGGTAGGAACTTACCTATCGTTCTCTCCCCTGTCCTTTGTTGTTGTCGTTGTCATCATCGTCGCCGCCGTCGTCGTTGACGTCGTAGGGGTCTTCGTCGTCGTCTTTTCGCATGTCAGCTAATTGCTATCTCCTCTCCTTCTCCTTTTTCTTCCTCCCCTTCTCCTTCTCCTCCCCTTCCTCCTCTTCTTCTCCTACTTCTTCCTCCTCCTCCTCCTTCTTCTTCTTCTTCCCCGTGCATTCCACCTCTTCTCTGCGCGGTCATCTCCACTGTTCCCCCGCGCAAACTCCTCTGTTTCCCGCGCACAGTCTCCGCTATTGCCCGCGCTACGCGTTCTCCCTCTTTCCGACGAAGTCCTCCTCCTGCTCCTCTTTGTGCCATTCGTTCTCATGTCGCTACGCCCTCGCTGTGTTGCTCGTCGAGCACCCAGCCCGACCGTGCGGACCACAGTCGCACGTTGCTGTGTCCAGAGTCGAGCAAATTTTGTAGGAACGAATCTGCCCGTCTTCCCAGTGCAGATTCACAAAGTGAATCTGTGAAAAGTAACTACGGAGTCGGTGGGGAGACAAGGTAGTAAAAAAAATAAAATGAATAAATAAAAATGAATCTAACTGATTACGAAAAATAAATAGATAAATAAATAAATCTATTAACCAACTACCTACTTGTGCCAAGTGTCGAATCCCTGCTACAGTCGGATCCAACTACCTACTAACTCTAACTATCTATACTATGGAGGTCGCGGGTTCAAGCCCCGGCCGTTTATCCGCGGGTGAAGACAAAAGTAAAGCTCCTTGTAAAAAGGAGCTAACTCGGGGGCGGGGCAGATTCGATCCCTGCGTCTACAGCAATAGTCTGCCCCGACACCTACTGAGCTAGCTCCTACTTCAGGTAGAAGAGGAGCAACTCTTGTATGTGTATAGGAGTGGGGCTCAGCCCGCCTAGTGGCCTGAGCCCGTTTCTAAAT
>BFEA01000355.1:338480-358560 GCA_003427395.1 Chara braunii | reverse complement strand
GAGCTAGCTCCTACTTCAGGTAGAAGAGGAGCAACTCTTGTATGTGTATAGGAGTGGGGCTCAGCCCGCCTAGTGGCCTGAGCCCGTTTCTAAATCTGCGTGTGTGCACACTTGCCGGTCTGCATACCTGCCTGAGTGCTTGTCGGCTTGAGTGTGTATGCGACCCACAAGGGCACTTGCTTCTTAGGGAGGCCCCCGCAGGGCCGGTACTTAGCCGTGACCGGGCCATTTGAGGGTCGCGACGGGAAAATTATAAGGTAGCGGGGTAAACCCGCACACTTAGAACAACGGGGAAAACGCTCAAGTAGCAGGTAGGCTGGTGCCCCACCTAGTAAAGGCAGACGTGCCTCGTACTCGAGGCCGAGTAGAAGAAGACAGAAGTTGGTATTTTAGGGGCCCAATACCGGTAGTTTGACAGGTACCAGCCCAGGTCTCGCGTGTGTCGTAGATCTACTCGACACGACACTGATCCAGTCAACCCCTCGACCTTTTCGGTCGGAGGGTATTACTACCGATCCTAACCATCACAGTGCGTGTCATAACAATGAGCGCGCATACTCTTCCAGATCGGCTCTATGATGGTAGCTAATGCCGTCACTATGTCGATTGCAAAAGCATGGCCAAATACCCTTGTACGACAACGGCCTCGCCGAGATCGAGGTCGTCGCTATGGTCACCCTTTGGCGACAGCGGGGCAACAACGTCCTGCTCACTATACTCGAGTGCGCTGAAGCGGCATGAGAAGTGGTGGCCCTATTGAGTGGAACGGCGGGGGCGACCGCGGAAAGGGGAACGGCGCTGGGAAGTGTCGTGAGAGGAGGAGGGGGCGTAACCAGTACGCTGAGGCTGGGAGGAGGAAGTGTGTTGAAGACGGGCCCGCATCCGCTGATGGTCTCTGGCGGCCTCGTAAGCCTGCGGGGCCGATGTGAACTCGTACCGCCATAACTCGGAGTGGTACTCAAGGGGAAGCCTGGCCAAGAAACGATCGATAAGGGCAGCCTCGGGAAGGAACGCCACATCACAAATGAGGCGGGCGTTATGAAAGACCTGGATGTGGCGATCCAGGCCGGCAGCGCCACCAGAGCCTGACCATCGTGTAGTGACGATACGCTCGAACGCGTCAGTCACGTCATGTCGGGCTCCGAAGCGATCCTCGAGGAACGCCTGAAAATCTATGAAGGTCCGAGTCCGACCCGCACGAAGGGAGTAAGCGTAAAAATCCTCCCGGGCGTTGAAAGGACTGCCACGCAGACACGTGGAGAGGTGACCCACCCACGTGTCGGGTGGGGCGCCCATGAGCTGGAGCGTGCGGGTGAGGGACTGCAGCCACCGAGACACACGTATCCCTGTACCGCCGTACAAGGCAATGTCCACCAAGCGGACGAGTGGTGCGCCACCATTTTAGAGGCCAGGGGATCGAGGAGCAGAGGTCGGTGCTACGGCTGAGTAAGTCGGCGCAGGTCCTGGAGAAGGGGATGCAGATTACTGTCCGCCCGGGCCGTATGGTGGAGCGGCGGGGGGAACAGTGGCAGGTTGCGAGGGAGTTGCGGTAGAAAAGGTTGCAGCAACTGAGGGAGTAGGAAGGAGGTAGGATGGGGGTGGAGGAGGTGCAGGGCGGGGGAAGCGGAGCCGAGAATGGAAAAGTACAGGAAGAAGGGGGTGCACCCGAAGGCGCGGCGACCTGTGAGGGTGGGATTGGCTGAAGGTGTAAGAGGGCGAGGTCGGCCCGGGTCTGGGCAAGCTCGTCCTCGAGACGTCGAACGTAGATCGAGCGAGGAGTGGTAGGAGGAAGAGTGGGGGAAGTGGATGCACGAGTGGCGTGGGGCGTCCCACAGGGGGGAGAGTCAGGTGACGCTGCGGTCGTGCGAAGGGGAGGGAGAAGCGGGGTACTCGGAAAAGTTGAGACCATGGCAGCGGGTTGTGGTCTCGTGGCCGTAGTGACCGGAATATGGGCGGGTGCGCCCGTTGAGTGAGGGAGGGTTTGGCCCGTGGCGGCCGTCACGCTAGGAGCGTGGACGGTCACCAGGATGGTCGGGTCGGGGGCGGCAGAGGAGGAAGCTCCGTCGTGGCCACCATGTCGGAGGACGGTGTCGAGCGCATCGGTCCGGCACCGCACAAGGCAGCGCGGGACCCTCCCGGCCGCGTCACGTAGGAGTTGGTTTTAATCCTCACCGCAAGCACATAATGGAGTTTCCGCAAGGGGTTTGACTTTGACGGCTGCCACGGACTATAACGTCCAACTATAAAATTAAAAAAAACAAAAGATAAAAGGGGATGTCTCTTTTTTTTCTCAAGAACATAATCTGTTTAACCCTTACGCGAACTCACAGTAGGCCGAGCGAAATACTCAAGACATATATATTCACATATATATATAAGGGGTTATAAAAACGTGACGACCACTTCTCACAATCACATTGGGGCTCCTCTCAGCCATATATATGTATATGATCGCAAGCAGTCAAATTGAAAGTTCGAAACACCAAACATACCTGCAATCACATCAAAGATTCAACCAAAAACTCATGCACTACACGGGGTCAACTTCAACCATTCTCTGCGCTCACATCCCTTGCTTTAGCTATACAAAGCTCAACCTTAGCACACCCTTCCAGCAATAAAATACTTAGTACCTTTGTTAAATGGCCATTCAATAAAGTCCGGGTAAAAACACAATGAAACATTTCAAACCACAGGGCTAAAGCCTTTCGGTTGAGTGACAATAGTGGATTGGAGTTGAATCGTAAACCGACGAATCGGCAACCGACCTGTTATCAGTGATACCAGAAGATGATCCTCATTGGATCAAGCTGAATCTAGCCAAAATCCTGAATCAATTGATCAAGAAGACCTGTTACACAAGACAGGTCAATCCCCAAGCTAAATCTATAAGTCCATGGAGAATAATCTCCATATTACGATCTTGCTCAAAATCATTATATTCAACTAGGTCTAAGTCTACCTCTAAGCAAGTGCCAAAAAAAAGGTAGACCCTGACAGAATCTCCTCTATACAGATTGGATTTTCAAGATTGTTACCAGTCAAAATATAATCTAACTGCTTTAAACTAAGAAAGTTTCGTCAGCTCTTCCCGTAGGAAAAATGTATTTCCAAAATTTATATCAACTTGAATACGAAAACAGAAATACTCTTCAACATTCCAAAGTCCAATTTTGTCTAAATCCCTGAATTAGCAAAAATTTGGGCAGCGCTCCCTTTAGAAAAGGAGACTTCCGAGATTTCTACTAAGCCACACATAAAATTTAGACAAGTTTAACTTTGAAAAGTCAAAATTTGTTTAACTCCTTGGACTTGCAGAAATTTTGGCAGCGCTTCCCGTAGAGAAAGTAACTTACCAAAATTTATACAAGACCAAGTACAACAACAGATCTCAGAAAATGCGGAAATTGACCTAAGTAAAAATAAACTTAGCTAAAAAAATACAGAAATTGAAACTAACTCCTATGGCTCTAGCACGTGGTGAGCAACTAAAGCAACTACCTATCAAGCTGAAACTCAGACTAAGTAGTAGTCGCACTCAGTCACACGCAGGCCAAACCACAAAGGTAAGTACTCTCACCGAGTTACCATCCCAAAGTCAATTCATATAAGATAGTTCATGAATTCTCAAGTAATTCAATACCCAACTTACTTATGGCATAATGCTAGACCATTCGGCTTGGATATAATGCCCAGCGTGCCTTAAGATATACACGAACAGGTTGCACAACTACTTCTCTCTTCTTTGGGCATTTGACTAGACCATTCGGCTTGGAAACAATGCCTAGTCGCCCTGAACTGCTTAATATCCAAGATTTAATAGATTTTTGGCTTTGTTCTCAAAAGAAAATGCAAATATGGGCAAGGGACTGAACCATTCGACTTGGAAACAATGTTCAGCTTGCCAGACTACTTCCAATTATACTCTGTAATTTCTCTTCTCTTCTTAGTGATATGGCTTAGCGTTGGACCATTCGGCTTGGAAACAATGTCCAGCTGTCAGTTTACATGCAATTATAAGTAAAGTATTTTATTTTATACTCAGGTTGTACTTATGTGCGTAGTTTTCAGGCTAAACTATTCAGCTTAGAAACAATGCTCAGCCTTAGACAAAAAATCCTCGCTCAGAACAAAACAAGAACTTAAACCTTTTACGTCAGGCAAACCCTCATAAACTAAACACAACAACCAGACCATTCAGCTTAGAAACAATGTCTGGCCTTTCAGAAAACAGCCAAATAAACACAGACCTGGGTCATTCAGCTTAAAAACAATGCCTAGTCTTTGGTTGATTCAGCTTAAAAACAATGCCTAGTCTTTGGTTGACCAAGTCAAACGCATGCAGTTTGCCTTCCTCCCACCTTCCCTCAGTTCATTCCTTAGTCTGCTTTCAGTCAAAATAAAGATGAAACTTAAAATTCACTCTCATGCATTCCTTCCATTCAATCTGATTAAGTCTTGCAAAAAAGCAAAGTCATAGGGGCACACATACATATGTCAGTCAAACTACAAGGACATAGTCAAACATGGGTATAGTGGGGTCATACAGACAGAGGAATATACACCTGATAGTTCCCTGCCTCCAAAACCTCGCCTAAGTTCCGGCAGAGCTCCCGCAATCGGTGGGTTGACCCCCCACAGAGTCTTGTTGCGGTTTGCAATCCCTCCTGCCGTATTCCTCTCGTAACCAATAGACTAGACTTTATAGTCAGAAGGACAAAAGTAGAAAGTTTCAGTCGCTCAGATATAAGAAGGGTGCTCTCAGACTCGGGTGAGAGGGCCTTGATACCTTCACTCGCCTGAAGACCCCGCAATGGCGGCCAAGAAACACAGTAAGGAAGACCGATCCGTAGCCAAAACACAACATAATCATATCCTGACCGACTTCCAATCGGCTGCAGTGACACCTCTCTTCAACGAGCTCGATCTTTTCGCAACCCGTGACCCGAAATATACTAGCCACAGGTAGGCCAAAAAACTTCCTTGTCGATGGCCTTCGACTTCCCTACGCGACTCCTTACCGAGGCTTGATCAACGTCTTGACCCCTAACTTTGATCAGATTCAAACCCTCACAACAACCACTTTGAGCCAGTCCGGTTATCGTGGCCACACCTAGCTCTAGACGAAGAGGAGGACGGTCCATCGTGACTACCCACATAGGCAAATCACAGGCTGGGGAGGCCGCTCAATGACTCAGGAGGACGCTACCATGAGGCTTAAGGCGATTGCCCCATAGTGCCACAAGCGGTTATCGGGTAGCTGAAAATTCAGGAATGAAAATTCGGAAGTGAGAGTTTTTGGCAGTCTGAAAATCCTGAATGGTTCTGAAGTGGTAAAAGGTCCGAAGACCCTGAAAACCACCTGTTTAGGCAGGCTGCATCCTGAAGTGGTAAAGGTGTCCTGAAGTGGTCAAGTGAAAGTTTTGGGCACTATGAAAATCCTGAATGGTCCTGAAGTGGTGAAAGGTCCTAGGACCATGAAAACCACTCTTCACCACTTGAGGATGCAACTTGCCTAAACAGGTGGTTTTCAGGGTCTTCGGAGCTTTCACCACTTCAGAATCATTCAGGATTTTCAGACCTGAATGATTTTGAAGTGGCGAAAGGTCCGAAGACCCTGAAAACCACCTGTTTAGGCAGGTTGCACCTGAAGTGGTTAAGGGTGTCCTGAAGTGGTGATAAAAAATACGACTGTTGTTAACCTTCTCTCACGACGAGGTACATCGATCTGTATAGAAGTAAACGTGGTGGGGCTGGCTGCATGAAGAAATGTTCACGGATGGGGATGACAAGGGAAAACTACGGTTATATATGAGAAAGTTACGGACCAGTCAGGTAAGCACAATGAACCAACTTGTCCCACCCCGTGGATCAGAAAAATCTCCTGCTAGAATAAAGGAGAATATATTTTCCCTTTAAGGTATCCTCCTGCAATCCTGACACACTGTAGTACTAAGCCCAATTGCCCTACCAGCACATTCGACATCACCCTCTGATTTGAAGCTGCCAGGAACCCTCGAGACGTACCATCGTCTGAGTATTTTTGCTCCCGTCCTGATTCGTCATCGCTGACTCTCCCACACACAGCCTCGGCAAGTTGTCGCGGCCAGACCACTCTAAGAATTGGGGATCTGAGCCCGCCAACCACTTTGCGTCATATGAAAACCCCCGAAACACATCTACATCCACCCGTTTCTGCCATGTATCGGTCGAGATAGGAGCTCTTTACTCCCAGCACGAACCTGCTCCTCCATAGCTCCACGCAGCCTTTTCACATACTAACTCTCTTTCGGCTAACCTTCTGCTGATTCTGACTTTGAAATCGGGGTCGCCAGGGCCAAAAACCCCTGATTGGGGTTTTCCCTCGCCTGTTTTCATTAAGAAACGGGCGAGATTAACAAACTCGGCCCCGCTTCTCCCTCGTTCTTCGCCATCTCCGCGCTCCTTTGTTTTCTATTAACACCTATTCTACTGATCTATCCTCCAATCTAACTCCACTACTCTATTCGCCTTAGTCTAGGTTTCCCAAAACACCTGTTTCCTCGACCGATTCCATCAAGAATCGGCTGAGTTTTACTACAATCACTCCCTCTGCCTCTTACTCCATAGCTTCTGAATGAATCCGGCGTGAAAAGGCGTCCTGATTCACCACCCCTCTTAGTCCCTCCTCTGACTTCTTCTCTGCTGCTACACGTTGCTCTTCGATGCTGCGCTGCGCAGCGGTGCCCGTTCGGCCTCGCCTAGACTGCCCGCTTCAACGCTCGTTGCTGCTCTGTGCGCTTTTGCTCGCGTGCACCTGCCTCGACTGCCCGTCCGGGTTCATCCACCCCGCCGGCTTCATTTTCTCCTCTAGCATTCCGTTCTTCCTCTTCACGTTAGGCCGCATATTAGCACAGGCACCGCCAGACCACTGGCTCATAAGAGTGGCAAGTGGTAGTCTTCAAGGCTCGCCACCCGCTGCGGAGCAGTCCGCCCGCTACTCACCCACCAAGCCACTCTGTTGTGGCAGCGGGTCGTACTGCGCCCGCCCTATACTCGGCAGTCGGGCGATTCCCGATACTTGTCACCAAGAGGGCTAAGCCCCCGCGCTCATACCTTAGCGCCCGCTCATTCCTGCTGCCTAGCCTTGTCTGCTGCTGTTAAAGCGACGCCCAACTGTCATAGTGGCCCGGTCCCACTTACCCGACAGTCCACAGCGACCGGCGTAGCTTAGCTTCCTTAACAGCTCTTCCGAGGTAACGCAACCACCAGAGGGTCTATACCGTGTACTATCCCGTATACCCCACCGGGCGCTTGCTGGCACAGACATCAGGACGGTGACCGAAGGAATGTGGGTCAACTTACCTGCAAAATCAAGCTGCCCCGAAGATGGATGGTGATGAGGCGCACGACCTATGCCCGACTGTTGTGCCCTAGGGTGCTCCGTCCAGACTGAACTCGCCTCTCTCCGGGCCCCAACGGACATGCTCACACTCAAACCTCCCGCAACAGACTTGCGGTTGGTGGTCGGTATGCCCGCAAATAGCCCGCGCCACCCAGGTTTCCTCCATCTCGACACTAGTCACCCACCGGCCTACAAGCACGTCGAACTCCTCGGTCCGTGTTTCAAAATGGACAAGGCCGAGGAATTCCGGCAGTATCCCGAACGCGCGGGAATGCACAGGTCAAACATAGAGGCGCGCGCCCAAGGTCCTCGACCGCCACGACGACCTCCAAATCCAACGTCTCGTTTGAGTGAAAGGACATCGAAGCAAAATAATAATACGACAGTAAATAAAAATATTTAAAAAAAAATTATCGTCAGAATATGATGGTTGAGGAAAAAGAATACGCTAGCACTGTGCCGACGTCGCTAACAGCAAAACCAAAGGGGATAGCCCCGCCGGACCCTCAACCCTTCGATCCCTTTGCGCTATTATGATATCCCTGCGACGCTCGATCTCGATCCTTGAATCTCTTTAATGAAAGTCGGACGCCGTAACCACTGATGCTAAGCCCAAGTCAAGGTTTGACTCTGTCAGACGCCTACATAAACAGACACCATACGACTTGCGGGCCTACCGAAGACGCTTCAAAACCTCCTTGTTGTTGATGTCGTTCTCCGTACGTACGCATAGATCATAGGCGAATACATCAATCAACGAGACATAATCTCTCTAATCCTGGCTTGATCCGAAATAAAAATCTGGTCGGCGACTACACCGACCTTCACAATCATTAATCAAAAATAAAAGGATAACGGGCGCCTCAAATCCGCGCGCCCACACACCCTCCACTCTAGTCAACTTTCTAGCCAACGTAGACCACATACACAGTCGCGCGTCGTGCGGAATACTTAACTTTAAACCAAAACTATTTTTTGTTGTTTGCAAAAACCAGGGCGGATACCCTTGTTAGGGTATTCACACCGACAACGGGGGACCCGAACAGGGAGCCAGGAGAAAAGAGAGAGTGAGGAGAGGAAGGACGACCAGCGTTCTGGAGTTACCGCAGGCTAGCGGCAAGAGTCGCCATCTGCGCTTGTAAGGGCACCAGGAGGGAGGTGATGAGGGTGTGCAGATCCCCCTGAGGCCGATGGCCCTGGTCCGTCAGCACGGGTGTGGAACCCGATGCCGAGGTCGTCGCCGCCTCGGCGACTTGTGACACGTCGTCGGCCATGGGGAGGTAGCGGGCCAGACTAGAGAGTGCCGGAGGAGGTCCACGTGAGCGGAGGGCATAGGGGGAGGTCTGCGATAGAAGGCGACGAACAGCGCTGTCGGCGCGAATATCCTTACAAGGGTATTTGGGCACGTATTTGCAGCTTACAGGAGGAACGCACCTGACGATATTAGAGGGTGCGTCCCATCTGTGTTGATTAGAGAGTGTGTGAGCGTGCAGTTCGTGGGCACGCGCTAGCCTGACCGAGCCTGGGTCGGGGAAAACCATGCGACGCCGGTAGAACAAGTGTAGAGTTTCCGAGGCGGCCGCAGCCTCGCACGTACGGGCAAAGTTATGACCAGCGTCGTGTTGACCGGGTAGGACTGTGACTAGAAAATAATGCAGTATGACTTGTGGGGGACCAACGTATCAAGGTCGCACCACGTAAAGCTACGTGGACACTAGGATGACTCTGCACCAGCGATAGTAAACGTCGCCGCGGGTGCCAAGCAAGGGCGACACAAAGTAGAGTGACGAGGGGGGTTTCCTCGGCGGAGAGGCGGTAAAAAGGCGTCATGGCAGGCCATGGGAAGCTCGACCCGCAGCCTGCCATGGTTGAGCCGGCGCGTTTGGTAAGCCAGCGGAGCCATGCCTTCAAAATAGCCAGGTACGACGTTAAGGAGCCAAGGACGCAGGCCGTAAGTGGGAAAAACGGCCTGAAGGACCGTTTGCAGGCCCGGGCTGGCTGGCCATACTATTTATATGGAGGACTGCGCCTGCAATATCCAGGCTTGGGCTTAGCTCTATAGGTTACGTCACTGAGTTTTCACCAGGCGGATCTCGGGATCGAGGCCAGCGGAGCAGCAGTGGAGCGCGTCGGAGTGAGTCGAGGGGTTGAGGGTCCCGCGGGACAATCCCCCTTGGCTTTTTGCGAGGGGTTCCAACCGCGGGCCCGTAAGGAAGGACCGGGTACCAACGGTCCTCTCCCCCCACCCATTTTAGTAATTTTTTTTTTTTAATTTTTTTTTCTATTTTTATTTCTTCTATTTAGGATGAGGCCCGGTACCAGTACCGGGACCCACAGTAAAACCATCAGCCTAGTTCCGTGGATGCACCACGAACTGCCGGGGGCTATTGTCGAAGCACAGTCCTTCGGGACATCCGTTAAAAATGGAACGATACAAAGAAGATTAGCATGGCCCCTGTGCAAGGATGACACGTATAAATCAGGTGGGAGCCCGACCCTCCCGTCGGTTGTTGTGTGCGAAGTACCGACGTGCTGCGATCTTCGATTGAGCCGACCGCTAGCATTATGTTGAGAACGTCCGGTGGCTCGACGAAGAACAGGAGGAGAAGAAGCTGGTTAGGCAGTTGATGAAGGTGAACTAGGGGAAGGGAGAACGGAGACCACAACGAAGAAACAGAAGATTAATGAGGGAGGAGTGAGTGTGGAGCGGTGTACTGGGTATCGAGGAGGAGTTAGCAGGAGAAGCAAGGTTCAGGCGCAGGGCAGGGGGGAATGCACCCGGACGCGTTTTGGCGCCAGATCCATTCGCAAGTGGTGGTAGGGGAGCGGTGAACATGGAGGACCAGAAAATCGTTAGTTCGCTCGATCCTTGACGGAATCGGGTGAACCAAGAGTCGTTTTGGGGGTTCTGAGGGAAGGCGAGACCAGCTATGAAGTTAGTTTTTGAGATAAGTCAACAGATAAGGAGGTAAAGGCGAAAGTTCGTGCGGGGAGCTATGGTGAGAGATGAGGTAGAGAGAGTGAGGGAGTGAGGAATACTACTCAGGTTCGGATGAAGTCGGGGGAGGGAGAAGTGGTTATGGGGTTTTGGGATCAAACGAACCCAAATCTGACGTCAGTTTGAGGGAAAAATTAGTAGATTAAGAGCTAGGAAGGAAATGAGCCGTGTGGGAGGTGTCGTTGGGAGAGTGTGGTGGGAGTAAAGAAGGCATATTTCTCCCGTTTCCCAACGGAATTCGGCGAAGTAAGGTGGTATATGGAGGTTTTGGCACGCTGCGGTTTGATTGGCCGCAACAGATTTTGGTTTCAGGCTCTGGGTTGACCGATACGGATGGTAGGGGCTGCGGAAGCACTATGGGAGGACGGGGATGTATCTTCCCCTGTCCTAGGGAAAAAATCATTTTCATTTTTGCACGTTTTGGAGGGCAGTAAAACGAGGCACGTGGCTATGATGATTGTACTGTGACCAACTACCATCCCTCGTCACGGTCTAGCCTGCCTGAAGCTGTTATCGGGTCTATCTTCCTTATAGTAGTGATTCTGTGTGTCTCCACGGGCAGTGTTGCTAGTACTCTCTCGACCCATTCCTCTCGTTGGTCGTCACGGTCGCGGTGCTCGTTGCTCCGAGTCGTTCTACCTTTGGATACCTCCGCCTTGAAAGTTAAGAGGGTGCTGGAGAGAGGGGAGGAAACGAAGTTGTAAAGAGGCCGGGGGCAGATAGAATGACCACGCGCGAACGGGAATGAGTAAAGAAGGAGAAAAAAGGTAGATATAAAGGGAGGACGCTGGTGGGTGTGTGAGAAGAGGGGGCGGTCACGTAGTTATCTAAAGTCAGAAGCGTAACTATAACAGGGGGCAGTGTACCTAGTCGGTCTCTGGCTAGAAATTTTCTTGTTGTACAGAAGTAGTGAATCCGCCACAACTCTTATAACCATTGCTTATCCAATGTAGGGTCTTCCCACCGCCCTGCCTCCCGCTCACAATCTTCGTTCTCTGGACTACTCAGTGCACCGGACGTAGTAAGCGACCAGGATGCGGCTGTAGGGGGCTGTGACGAGAATCTGGGACAGTAAAAGGAGGGGTACGTACCTGTTGCGACTGTGGCCGGATTTAGCTGTTGGGCTTTGAGGGGCAGAGGTTGCGACGGTCCAGGCCTAAGTTACTAATACTGGACGGGGCTGTTACTTGGGACTGATGGTCACCCAACCTTGCTATTGGGTGTCAGGACCATTGACAGAATTTCAGCGGACGAGGGCGGCTGTTGAGGTCCAATTATACAGCAGTACTGGTTAAACTGGGTGGCTTCAGTGCTGCGTGGTCTGCAACCTACTGTTGTGCGCAGGTGCTGTGAGCATGACTGACTATATGTCACTGTGCATTCAACCGTGTAACTGTTGGGAACGGACCGTGTGCCTGATGTGCTGGCTAGTGATGGGTTAAGCTGCCGCTGTACGCTGGGCTAAAAGCTATTGCTGTGCAGGGCACAAACGGAAAGCTATTGTTGTGCAGGGCACAAACGGAACGTTGCTGCTGTTGCTGAAGAGGGCGTTGTCCCTAGTCGGTCATCATTTACACAGCAGGCGTTGTTCCTCACTAGGCGCTGCCGCGGTGGAAGGTGGTACTTTTTGCTGTGCGCTGTTGCCAAAACAAGAGATTATCTTTCGCTGTGCATTACTGTAGTACACTACTACTACACCTCTTGACGACGAGGATCGATTACTGCGGAGGAGGGACTACCAGCGGGGTAGCTGTCGTGGTTACCTTCTTTCCCGCCTAAGCAGTTGTTGCCGTACCACTACGTATTGCTGTATACGCGGAGGGTGCAACTGTTGTATCCAACAGAGGCGGGACACCACTACAGTGACTGAGCTGCTATTGCTGTTTCTAAGCAGACCACTGCAACTTTAGATTGTATGTTGCTGAACTTTCATTGAGCTACTGCGGCGTCGCCTTGCTGTGCACCGGTACGACCCTCCATCACAAGGCGGGTAAGACTGGGTACGGAAGGGATACTACTGTATCTCGGGCGACTGCTGTTGCTGAAGCTTCAAGGGCTGGTTACACTGTTACACCGGGACTATTGACACCGAGAGTCTGAATTTTCTTTCGCTATCCTTCTGAGTCTAAGTCTAGTCTTTGGTTACGAGAGGAAGGCGGCAGGCGAGATTGCAACCCGTAGGTCCGCGCCAAGGCCTCTGTGGGAGGTTCGCCCCACCGATTGCGGGAGCTCTGCCGGAGCCCAGGCGGGGTTCTGGAGGCAAGGAATTTCAGGTATATTTTCGCTTGACGCGTGTGGTCCCTTCCCCTATCTATTATCCCCTGGGTATCTGAATGATACTAAGTTAGGATATTGCTGTTTGTTTTGTTATATATGTCAGGACCTGTATTGCAAAGGTTAAATGAACAACTACTTATGAGAGTTCATATGAACTTGAGTGAACTCAATCAAAAGGAGCAGGGGGAAGGTGGGATGAAGGTGTATTGCATGCTTTGACCGGGTCAACCCAAGGCGGAGCTCCTCCGAGTGGATGTGGGCTCAGTGCTATGTTTTATTGATGTTTGCTGGGCTGTGTGAATGACTTTATGGCTAGTCCCACCTAGGGTAGGATGGGTCAGTCGCTGTTTGTTTTGGGGTTTCTGAACAGGAGGACGGGCACCCTAGGGTAGGGAAGACTCATAATCCTGGTGTTTATTTTAATGAGTTGAGGAGTATGTTCCTTTTGGGGGATCAAAGGGCATAAGACTAAGCGTACCGTAGGGTAGGGCGGCTTAGCCATGAGCCATGAATCCATTGATCAACCAAAGTATAAAACTTGATACGCATACTATTTTGAACTTATACCTCTGACAGACCAGACACCCTAGGGTAGGGAAAGTCGGTCAATAATTCAGGTAGCACTAAAGAAGATGGAAAATAGATAAAGAATAAAAAAAAAGTAACTGGGCAGGCTGAACGTACCCTAGGGTAGGGCGGTTCAGTTGTATGCTCATGATAACACTAAGGAGCAGAGAGTTAGTATAAATCTGATTTATTTTCCCTTTTTTAAACAAAGGAGGCGGATCGGAAATTCTATTTATTTGGAAAGGTCTGATCGACTGCCTAGCAAGAGAAGGAAAAACGTAAAGTTTGTGCAAGTGTCTGTATCATATTACCTGTTGTATGGCTAACTAGGCGTACCCTAAGGGTTAGTGCGGCCTAGTGGTATGCTTTTGTCGTTGATGTGGTGTAAGTAGGACGT
Organism: Chara braunii; assembly: GCA_003427395.1. Lineage (NCBI taxonomy): Eukaryota > Viridiplantae > Streptophyta > Charophyceae > Charales > Characeae > Chara > Chara braunii. The sequence continues at coordinate 344,937 of BFEA01000355.1, read as the reverse complement.
ACCTTAGGATAGGGCGGTTCGACTTTTGTCGTTTGTACCTGTGTTCAGGCAAATTAGACGTACCCTAGGATACAGATGGTCTAATGTTATGCCATATGTAACCTTGTATAAGGCAGACTGGGCACCCTAAGGGTTAGGGCAGCCCGATCCTATGCTTCATGTCGTTGGGTTGGCAAGAACCAGACGTACCCTAGGGTAGGGCGGTCTGGTGATATACGTTATGCATACAACGTATGCTATGTTGGACACACCCTAGGGTAGGGCAGTCCAGTTGTGCGTATTTTATTTAATATTTAGGCAGATCAGCTACACCCTTCTATTTTGGGTGAGTCTGATCGTATGTCATAGGCAAGGGGGTCTAATAAGGGAAAAAAACTGAATGATCTAACGAACTACTTGGACAAGTTGATGTGGGATTGTGAGAGATGTTTGTCTATGTATACTTGTGGACTCTCATTTGGGGCGTCCTTTTGGTAGAATAGTTGCTTTAAATGCTCGCCAAGTGCTGGAGCCATAGGTAGATAAGATGGATGATGGGAGGGAAAACTTGGGATGAAGATAGGACTGACCCTGCTAAGAGTTAGGCCCAATCCTAACCCACAGTTTCATCTAGAGACTGTATCGACTGTCATTGATTCTGAATCATCAAAAAAATGTTAGGAGTTTATCCCAAGTATAGTTTGCTTTGTCTTTTCATCTTTCAACTTTGTATAAATCTTGGCAGCCTCCTGTTCCTACGGGAAGCGCTGCCGAAATTTCTACAAGTCTGGAGGAGTCAGTCGTTTTTTAGCATGTAGAAATTCCGAGAAGGCACTTTTCCTATGGAAAGCGTTGCCGAAATTTTGTAGAATTTGGGGAGTTAGAATATTTTTCAGCCTGAAGTTATTTAGCAGATCTATCCTGAGTAGAGGAGACATTCGGTGACTTGGTACTAGTAGAGCAGCTAGGATACGACTAGGGGGACTGTTCTCCCCTTGGCACAAACATAAGTAGTACTTTTCTCTGGACTGTATTGTCATGCAGGTTTCCGGGTTATCGTTTGACGGCTTGATCTGATTAGGATATTCCTTTAAAAGGATCATTCTTCTGTTATCACTGGTAACAAGTCAGTTGCCGATTCCTCGGTTTACGACTCAACTCCAATTTGCCCTGGTGATTTTACTGTTTTGTTAAGGTTCCACCCGAACTTTTATTGAATGGCCATTTAACAAAGGTGCTGAGTATTTAATTATGGATGGTTGGCTGGAGGTTGGGGCTCGCATGGCTAAAGCGAGGGGTATGAGTGTGGATATTGGTTGGAGTTGACTCCGTGTAGTGTGTGGACCTTTGCTTGACTCTTTGATGTGATTGCAGGTGTGTTCTGTGGCTCAGATTATTGGATTGGACTGCCCGCGATCTCACATATATGTATGGTTATGAGGAGTCTCATTGTGATTGTGAGATATGATCGTCACATATCTATTCCCTTGTATATATACGTATGTACGTGTACCTGTGTGGGGTATTAACGTGGCCTGAAGTGCTGCGTACTAAGGGTTTAATCCAGAGTTGGGATGAATAGAAGGGAGGGGATGACCCCTCTATTTATATAGACGCCTCTGAAGAACTCTTGGTCGGACGTCAGCCCTGAGCCTGGAATACGATGGACCTCGTCTAGGGCAGCGCATAACTCTGATGATGTTGTTTTCTGATAATGTTAAAAGTATTGTTTCTTGTCCTTGTTAGAAGTTATTTTGGTGGCACGATAAAGTTTCGGGGGGAAGGGCTAGTGTGTTGCTGGTGATGCGCCAGATAACTCACCACCGCTCCGAATTTCTTCCTGCCTAGGGACCATCTTACCCCGCACCCCTTGGGACACCTCAGGGTGCAGAAGACGGTAAGACCCTCAGGCTGGTTTTGCGCTCGCTGAAGGGTTTCCCCCTTAGCTCGCACTTCAGCCGACGCCTGAGCGTCGAAAGCGACCCCATGGCTCAGATGAGGCCATTTGGGTATGGGCACCACATAATGCGCCGTCATCGCGGATACTCACGTAGAGTTGCATGGTGAATTGGTATGTGTAGGTCCTGCGTCCGCGCGATCTTATACTAAACCCGCGCGCGCAGCACTTACCGATCCTCGCACTAAAGTTATGGGCTAGGCGGAGAGAACCAAAACGCGTTATGACCAATAGATTCAGGTTTTCGGTAACGCGAAGCGAAGCATGGGCGAACTACCAGTCTCAGTCGGCCTATGGGTATTCGGGTACGAGCCACAACCCCTCGAACATCGAATAGCCCATAAGCCTGCATTTGGTCCTCATCCGCGCGCGCGTCGTTTGGGTCTGCCTACCCCTCTTCATTTTAGGAGGCCACTAGACCAATGCGAGTGAGAGTGAGTCTCTTCTTGAATTTTCATAGTTGGACGTTATAGTCTGTGACAGCTGTCAAAGTCAAACCCCTTGATGTTTGACCGCCACTCTGCACAGGGTGCAGAAGAGGGTGTGGTCTTCAACCGCACATGGCGGTTGTCTGGCGTCGAGAGATTACCCCTCAAAGCGCTCGTCAGCCGACACTCGAGTGTCGAACGCAACCCTCGCGATTATCAAGGGCCGCGACCCTATCAGCGCGAATGAGTGTGTATGTTCGCATGGTTGATTGACATGGAGAGGCCATGCGTTTACTTGACTCTTATACGGAAGTCCAGCGCGCGATACTTATCTAAGTTGCTATATAGAGTTATGAGCCGGATACAGAAGGGACTAGGAGTTATTGTGTTATGGTGTTGTTTGTGGTGTTCGTTTTGTGTGTGTTCGAGGTGTTATGCGTGAGTAGGTATGAGTATTGTGGTGTAACGCGCGGTGTATGTAGTGCGTCCTAGTCGACTCACGTCGAGTCGCGTTTGGGATTTCAGCCCCCCAGTACGGCGATTCGCGTATGGGTTCGATTTTTGGGCGTTCGACCGCGCGTACCCCCTATGCTACAGCGAGCGAGAAACACCCTCGGCTGGGCCACTTCTGCAATTGCATACAAAAAGCTTTCGCATGTGGTTCAATAGCTCGGCAGGGATACGCCCACCTAAGGGATGGTGACAACTCCCGCAGGTGGAGGTAAGCGGTGCCTCGCGTGACTCTGTCCTATCGTAGGGGTTTGCGAGAGGTACGGCTGGCGCACTCGGTTGGAGTGGCAAACACTCTCCGCGGCAAGTCCTGTATAATCCTGCGTGACGCGCAGGGAGGGTCCCCGTGCAGGACCGATGCGCTCGATAAGTGGCGCCGTTGCCAGGGATCTCGGCTGTATACCGGGGTCCTTAAGAGAACGAACCCAGGTTAAGTGCAGGCTGATGATCTAGGCAAAACGACAAAGCTTATGATTTGTATTATCTTATATAAAGGGATTATGTATGATAGTATAATAAGGCTAAGCACCTAGAAGTGCGACTTAGGGTTGTATCTAAGGTATAGAATAACTAATGGTAGAATGATTGACTGAACCTAGTGATGGGATGACTAGAGGTGACTTGGGGCGAGTCCCCTGGTATCTTACGAGCTGCTTATCGGTTTATCCCTTTTTATTCTGTCAGGTTGGTTAGCCAAAAGAGGTGAAGATGCCGGACGCCGATGGAATCGAGCGGGGCCCGGCCGCTACGCCGGAAGACTTTGTCAAAACCCTCGAGAAAAGGGAGTTGGCACGACTACAAGTGCCAAAAATTGACATCTTCCTGTTTGAAGGAGAACGGGTGTCCAAGTGGTTGGAGCTACTGGAACAGGTTACAGCCGAGGTACCAGAGGCAGATAAGTTCAAGTTCCTGCCCAGATATATCTAGTGGGAAATCAGACTTAAGATCATGAAAATAGCTGCCGGAGAAGGGGGAGACTGGGTTGAGTTCAAGGCCGAAATGAAGAGGCGTTTCAAGCTAGGGGATGGCTTGCTATCGAAAACGGATCTGGAAATGTTACAGCAGGACGAGTTCTCCATAGTGGGAGCATTCGCGACAACACTTGAGAAGATGGCCAAGAAAGTCCCAGGGTTGGCGGAAGAAGAACAATGCGCAACTTTCCTATGGCACTTCAAAAATTGGGAGGCCTCCTCGCTAACCAAGAAGGCTGCGCTAGGAAAGAAACTGACTTGGGCTGCCATAAAGGAAGGCGTAATAGAAGGAGAACAGGACCAAGTAGACATCTTCCAGATGCGACAGGCTAGCAACAAAAGAAAGGCCTTGGATGCCACGACGAGTGATGTGCGCGACTTCAAGCAACTGGTAGAGGATGCAGTGGCCCAGCTCGATGCACAAAAGGAGGCAAAAAAAAAAACTACGGCGGCACCACAGACCCAAGGAAAAGCAAAGAAGGCAGTAGTGCAGGAAGAAGAAGAAGACCCTGAACCTCGAAAGCTGACAAAGGCTCAGAGGAAGGCGAGGAACTTGGCTCAAGGGTGGCAAGGCTCAGGAAAGGGTCAGGTCCCGCAAGCTATAGCAATGCCACCCCCTGAGTCATCCAGTCAAGCCGCACCAGCACACTGTGGGCCGTGGCCAGGTTGTGGACCTCCAAGTCACTGGCATGGACATTGTTCATACGCACCATGGCCGATGAGTGGGCCGCATGGGTCATGTGCCGGACCGCCAATGAGCACGGCTTCCTGCGGATATCCGGGACCCCAAGCTCAGCAGGTGAGCCACCCAAACCCACCGCCAAACCAACCTCAACAGTCAGCCCCACAAGGATCACAAGGGAATCAAGGTGGTGACCGAGGACAAAATCAAGGATGGGCCCGAGGGAAAGGAAATGGTGGCCGAGGAGGAAATGGCAGAGAAAACGGTGGTGGAAACTCTACAGGCGGAGGAAATGAGGACTGGACTGCGTCAGGGAGTCAGGGCGGTCAAGAAGGTGGAAGAGGTTCCGGTAGAGGAAGGATAGACTGGAGAAATGCCATTTGCTGGTATTGTGGACAGAAAGGCCATACTATCAAGTTCTGCCATGTCAGAAGAAATGACGAAGACGAAGGATTGATCAGCACTAACTACGACGGGGACATGTATGACAAATAGGGGTACTATCTTGACCGAAAGATCCCTGGTGCAACAAGGAAGGAGGCCCTACGAAGAGCCGAGGCCGGAGCGCCACCCGCTCCTCCGCTATGTTCCGGATGTGGCAAGAGAAAGAGGTCCGCCGTGACATCAAGGTGGCAGAGGTAGGTGAGAATGAGGAAGTAGAGCAAGGAAGGAAAGCCGGCACCATCAAGGAAGAACCAATCATAGTGGAGTCAGATGATGAGATAGAAGAAGACTATTGGAACAGGCCACGATACGTTGTGAGGAAACCCGGGGAGGGGCACCTACCGTCCGCTGAAGCCAGGGGCCACGACGTCTGTCACTCGCTGCGCTCACTTCCGAGGTCCTCAGCGACCAGCAGCGGTCAAGGATGGGCGCGTCTCGTCACGCCACCTATTTTTCCTTTCTTTCTTTTTGTGATTTAACAACTTCACACAACTGTGAGTTTCAACAATCGACAGGTAAAACAGTGAAAATGCATAGTTAAGAGTTTCGCCGGTAGACTTGTAAAGCGGTAAGTTCGAACAACATCCAGTTTCGGCAGCCAAATGATAGGGCAACAAGTTCGTACAGGAACGAGTTTCGACAGACAACTGATGATCAGCATCCAGCAGGGAGCGAGTCCGGGTTTGGCTGTCGCGCACCCAGTTACTTCTTATAATCTAGCTAGCTCTCTCTCTGCTGTGACTTTGGCCCTCGTCTAGCGAGCTCGATTGTTTGCACGGCAAAGGGGCAAGTCTACACAGCGACGATCTTAAGCGGTCATCTGGTGAGCCAAACAAATTACACGATATTTATTCAAGTTCTCTCAGCGATAGACTTTGACTTAGAGAGAGCCAACAGGCGATCCCGACATGTTTCATGACAATGATAACAAAACTCTAGCACAAACACTCGGGGCTTTGTCCCCCTTTGCATGCACTGTATGAGTTCTCCCGGGTAGACACTGAACGCATGAAAACCAAATCTGTTAGTAATGATCTTTAATTTACCGTTGAGCAGAGGCTATTAGATCAACCAGCACACAGGTAGTAATTGAACCGCTGGTGAACAAAGCGTCCTGTTCTGCCAATAGGCAGAGAGTAATAGTTCTGGCTATGCACAAAAAAAACTGTTCGAGCCTCCAATAGCCAATGGTATGATTGATCTGCCAATCGCCCGGAACAATTTGACCAGCCAACAAGAAGGAAACAAAAGGTAAGGTGGGGGAGAGTATATTTGATTAATCAATAAACAGGAACTGCTCGGTCAGCCAAAGGGCAGTCAGCCCGTCCGTCATCACATATCGCTCGATCATTCCATAGGGAGTCTCTCTCTCTGCACTGTCAGTCTCCCCACTCTCTCTCTCCCTCTATCTCTTTCTCTCTCTCTCTTTCTCTCTGCGCTGTCACTCTCCCCTCTCTCTCTCTCTCTCCCTGCACTGTCAGTCTCC
>BFEA01000355.1:293223-320695 GCA_003427395.1 Chara braunii | reverse complement strand
GGAAAATTAGTTTTTCAATTTTTAAAAATTGAAGACGAAGTCAAAAAATAAAATAAGACATTGCGCAATTTAGATCTCGAAAGGATCTACAACCCCATATTTTTTGTTTTTTTTTTTGATAAATTTTTAAGGTCACAAAAAATATACTGAACAACGTTTGCCTTGTGGTCATATCCAAAAACATTACTGAATTTAAAATAAAAAATCACATACGTTTCATGTTTTTGTTTTGAAAAAAAAAAAAAAAAAGTTTTTGCCTCAGGAAAATTAGTTTTTCAATTTTTAAAAATTGAAGACGAAGTCAAAAAATAAAATAAGACATTGCGCAATTTAGATCTCGAAAAGATCTACAACCCCATATTTTTTGTTTTTTTTTTTGATAAATTTTTAAGGTCACAAAAAATTCCTCAAAGTCGCAGCCGCACCCAACCGCGGCCGGAGCCGCGGCGGCAGTGTTCACGTCCGCCCTCCGAGCTTGACCCCGCGGACGCGTCCGCGGGTGTTTCATAGCCTGTGGGGTCAGGCCACGGCCTGGTCCCACAGGCCGAACTGGGCAAATAGCCAAATAGGCTCTGGCTGTAGGCCAGGGCAGATGAAAACCCGCTGCACGATCCTCAGACCTGTAATGGATCGCAAGAGCCATAAACACGCTATCCGCAAAAGCAGCGGAACTCTGCAATAAAGAAAGCTGATAAATCTAGGATGCGGAGCAAGCTCCATATGAAAACAAATGTCTGGTATCCATATCCTAGCTAACAACAGAAAATGAAATGTAGTATGATACAATCCTAAAGTCCTGGAGGCAGTGGCCTTAGTGCTGAAAGGAAAAGAGCAATATGTTACAAGATAATGTCATGTCGCTGAAGCACTAAGAGTGGGATGGTCTCAGAGGGGGTGAATGCAGCCTAAGAATCGAAACTCCTAAGGGCAGTCACACATGAAGGTGCGATAGGTCATCAGGCTCAAGGTGGGAGAGTGGTAGCGAAACAAAACCAATGACCCTAATAGATAGACCATCAGGGCGGGTAATGCTCGGCAAAAGGTTGACACCATGCAGGGTCGACCATAAAAAGGGGAGCCTGGAATAGGGTGGAGCTATGCCGAACTAGAGGCATGCAATAGCCGGCGCTATGGTGATGAGGGCAGTGGGTGACGGAACATGCACACAACTCACCGACTGGGAGAGGGAGCTAGATCTGGGAGCAAGGAAGCCAAGATAACGCTACGGTCTCATTGCCTATGCGATACCAAGGGAGAGTCAAACTCAAAGAGACCCAGCTAAGTGAGAACCATCATGCGACAGAGGCAAGCGAGTATGCAGGGTAGGGTGGTGACGTGAAGCAGTCACGTCCAAAGTAGCTGAAGTGGTCGATGACGTCGATGAATTAGCAGTTAATTCGATGTTGAAGCAGAGCCGCAAAACGCTCACATCCTCAAGAAGAGATGATGATGGAGTACCTGATGATATGAGTCAGTGGTGAAAGATAGAGGATAAGAGTGTTAGTCATCGTAACGCGAAGGGCGACGATGAGTGCGCTGTGGACGCTCGGAGGCGACCGTCTGCGGCTGAGGAACGGCCTCAGAGGGAGTGGGCTCGTCCTCAGCAATCTCGTCAGCCGGAGGAGGAGGAAGAGGGTCAATCGGCTGAGTAGAAGCAGACGTCTCAGCACGACGAGCACGATCATATGCACGCACCAACATCCTGGCGTGCTGCAAGTGCTCGAGGGGCTCCCAAGTAGCCTCCTCATCAGGGTAGCCCTTCCAACGCACAAGGTACTCGACGCGTGGAGAGGTATCATCGGTAACTCGGCGTGATATGATGTCAGAAACAACGAACTCCTCGTGACCGTCCACCATGATAGGTGAAGGGCGCTCATAAGGGCGTCCGGCGAAGCGCTCGGACGGTCTGCGATAAGGGCGCAGCAAGGAGACGTGGTAAACATCGTGTATGCGAGTCTGTCAAAGGTAATCAGGTAGCTTCACACGGAAGCTGACCGGACTAGCGGCAGTATCAGAGCCGATGGCCTGAAGGATGCGACATGGACCGAAGAAACGATGCCTGAACTTGCGAAGTGTATCTGCTTCGAGCTGTAAGTGGCGTGCGTTGACGAGCACATCGTCATCGACTTTGAATGGATAATCCATTCGTGATCAGTTCGCTCGTGCGGCCATGCGAGTCAGGGAGTCGGCTAAACTCTCGTGTGCGGGCTTCATAATCGCCGCCATGTGGGCGATCCAGTCGTCAAGCGCATGGCAACGAGTGGCTGGGCGCAACCGCGATGATCGTAGGAAATCCGCGGGTACTCGAGGGTGGTAGCCGAGGTCGCAATAGAATGGCGACATCCCCGTGGCTGGCGAAACAGCGTGGTTGTACGCAATCTYCGCGTGGGCTAAGTGTAAGTCCCACTGCTGGTCATCCCTAACAAACTTTCGGAGGATATTACCGAGAGTTTTATTGGTGACCTCAGTCGGACCATCCGTCTGAGGGTGGTAAAACGATGAGAAGCGGACCTGGGATCCGTACACCTCGTGTAGGCGTCACCAGAATGTGCTGGTAAAGCGCGGGTCACGGTCGGAGATGATGCTCTGAGGTAAGCCGTGATCTCTCATGACTCGGTCGAAGACGATGTCGGCGATGTCATGACCACGCTCAGTGGGTGGGCGGAGGGGACCAATGAAATCCATCGAGATGGACTGCCAACGACCCTCAGGTATGGGTAGGGGCTGAAGTAACCCATATGGAAGGTGGTTCGCACTGTTCACCTCCTGGCAGGTAGGACACTCCTGGATGTAGGCTTTGACAAAGTCCTTGGACTTCGGCTAGACGTATAGGCGGCAAACACGAGCCAACGTCTTGTGGAAACCCATATGACCTGCAACTGCCTGGTTATGGAACTCTGCTACAGCCTGGATGTGAAGCTGTCCGGTGGAGGGAACACAGATACGTGGTTCTAGCTGACTAGATCTGCCATGCCAGTACACGAGGCCATTCTCCCTGAGGGAGTAGGAAGGAACGATCTTGCTACTCAGCAGTATCGCGTGGATGACGCGATAATCAGGGCAGTGCCGGTACTGAGTGTGATACGCGTCGATCACCGACTGATCAACAGTGGTGATGGAGATGGTAGCAAGATGGATGGGTTCTTGATTGTGATCAGGACGGTGGGACAAGGCATCGGCGACGCGGTTCGTTTCACCCTTGATGGGCTGAGTGGTGAGACTGAACTTGGATAAGTCACGCCACCAGCATGCCTGTCGAGGGGAAAGCTTAGGCTTCGTGAGGAAAGCCTGGACAACTGAGTTGTCCGTGCGCACCGTGAAGGGCGCCCCGTGCAGAGAATGAGGCCGTCAGACAAGTCAACCAGACCCTTAACAAGATCACTGACGCTCTGAGGGATGTTTTCAGGTCTACAATGCGAAGGTAACATCTCACTACTGGCTCAACTCGCTGATGTACATGGGTCCGATCCAATCCTCCATGTATCCCTCTATATACAAGTAACCATCAGTCAGAGAGTCAGAGATGTCTCGCATATATTAGACTTAAATCTTTTCGGACCTTGTTAGCAAAACCTACTCCTGATCACTCATGCTCTACTGCAGCTGCCTATACAACTGCGCCCGAATTCCACCACGAGTCTTCAGGATCAGGTTCTCATTTCTATCCTTTGACACCCAGGGGAATCCCAAGTAAACAAACTCTTTGCCTCATCCTCGAGGCTCTTGGGACACACCTCCTATAGGTGTCTGCCTTTCTTGCAGTAAAAACATCTTCCAACCTTCTTCTGGTTTATCTTATCCCCTTCCTGTGAAGGCACAGATGATGGTGCTGTTGTAACCTTACTCGTGACCTCTCGCTAACATTGTCGCGGAATCTCTGGGGAAGTGGGACATGCTGCTCTGTCATCTGACTGTGCCATCTGTTCATCAACTCGCTCCTCTGGCCCAGAGCCAGTGGCCCAGGACCCCAGTGCATCTCGCAGATCTGCAACAAGAGGCATCTCCTGAGGCATAGCTGACTCTTGATCGTCCTTCGGATTCCTGCGTGACTCAGCCTCCACCACGGTCTGACCCACGCTCTCCTGACCCTCTTGCTGTCCCATAGCCTCTCCCTAAGTTGTAGGCAGACCTACCTCCACCGTCATTGTCTCAGCAGGCGGTTCCTCCCCTGGTATTGCTGACTCTTGTCCAAGTGTCAGGCCAGCCGGCAACCTCCATTCAAACTCTGCGTCCTCTGCGCTCTTCCTAGCTAGCATCCCTTGTGGTTCCAACACCTCCTTATCTATTAGGAAAACTTCCTCGTCATCTTCCTGCCGTTCTGCCTTTTCTTCCTCCCTCTGACTCTGGAAGGCTTCCTCTAGAGGTTCCCTGATTTCAAACTTTTGGACCTCTGTCCAATCCACCACTGTCGTCGGAGCCTGCTGTGCACACTTGGCCTCGAGGTCTCGAATTCTTTTTTCCTATTCAGCCTCCTTTACCTGGAAGGAGATTTGTTGGGCATATAAATAGGTGTAAGATAACACTGAGTAGGACTTTGACTATTTTTCTCTTCTTCTGCTAGTGTGATGCAAAGTGTTAATATCCTTGTAAAATAACACTCATGAGGGGGGAGCGACTGTCGAGTTTCAATACTTCGACACTTGGTTACTTTGTGGGATACCTGAACCCTTTGTACAACACTTTGATTTCTGTAATAAGGATAAGAGCCTTTCCGCATTGCAGGGTCCCATATCCTGTATATGCGAGTCTCAAACCTTGTCTTTGTGTTGTGTGTGTGTTGTATCACTCTCACTCTCAGTTTGTGGACATGCCCATATGGATGATGGTGTGATGAAATGGATATTGTGGAATGAGCTGATCTACGCTTTCTTCCACTGTACTTACGCATCCCTGTCCCAATGACAAGTGGAGCCAAAGTATGGTGGGAGAAAGTGCTCTCACAGTTGGTTGACAGAGGAAGGACATGATGTATTTCGTCCAGGTAGAATGATGGTGAATGAGAAGGTCACAACCAGAGTTGTGTTCTTTGTGTGTGACTTGGAAGAGAGAGAGGGAAGTCCAATGACCGATTGGACTTTCTTAAAGGGATGAAATTTGTGAGAGCACTCAAAAGAGATGCTACAGTGATGGTAAAATTTTATGTGTATGTCAAAGTCTGACAAGGAAAGACCAGGTATTTTGTGAGAATGATGGATGAAAATTTTTGGCAATTATGATGAAACTTTGAAAAGTGTTGTGAGTATCCCTAAAAGACGTGTGACATTACCTGCTTTTGATCAAAGTGGGGAAGGCACGACCCTGTGGAATTACTGAGGAATTTTGTTGGAATGTTTGAGAAAGGCACTATCCCTCCATGTAATCCTGTGGGTAGGGGTATGTGATCCTTTGGTTATTCTAAAGACTTTTTGAAAGAAAGTGTTAGACCGCAGTGGATTCAGTCGAAGGGACGTATTGTGAGGTCAAGCTAAGGGGTTATACTTAGCATCGCTGGAACTGTAGAACCTAACTCATAGCGAGGGCCGCTGACCGGCACAACCTGGCAGCGGGACCATGGCTTACCAAAGGTTAAGTCTTGAAGGGTCGACCACCCGGAGAGGTTTAGCTAGAGGGAAGGTCAATGGGGTCGATTAGGTTAAGAGTCAGGACCCTTTGGGGTGCCGGGATAGGAAGAGTTGCTTATCGTTGCGTAACCAACGAGGGCACCATCGATACATAACAACGCGATGGGCCGTGGATTCGGCGTGATCGACCGGTCCATGGTGGGCCAAGATGGAGACCTGAAGCCACCTGTGTTAGACTCCACGCTGGGCAGCCGTTGTGATTTGAGATGGTTGACACTACCATAGGGGCAGCTAAAGGCGCCCCGTATTTTGAGGGGTCTCCTTTAGGACCTGCATCCTAAGTTATGACCCCGTTCGCAGGACGATGACTAACCAGGACACCCAACGGTGAGCCGGCAGATGTCTACGACGAAGGGAGAGGACTATCAACCTACTACCTGGGAGGGGGTAGTACGTCGTAGTACGGAACAAAGTATCCCCTAGCTCTGAGGTCAGGACGTGGGAGACCCAGGTTGAAACCCTGGCAGTGGAACGCCGTGACGGGAGCAGATTGGTAAGGATACCTCGAACGGAGTCGAGCCGGTGAACCGGATTGATCGTTTTCTTATCAATAAGATATGGTAGTGTTTATAACTTTGATTGCCCGAAGCGACGGGGACGTCGCTTAATAAGGTACGGAAAACTGTCGACCCGAATACCCTTACAAGGGTATTTGGGCACGTATTTGCAGCTTACAGGAAGAACGCACCATTACTGTATCTGAGGGCGCGTCCCATCTGTGTTGATTAGAGAGTGTGTGAGCGTGCACTTCGTGGGCACGCGCTACCCTGACCGAGCCCGGGTTGGGGAAGACCATGCGACGCCAGTAGAACAAGCGTAGAGTTTCCGACGCGGCCGCAGCCTCGAATGTACGGGCGAAGTTACGAGTAGCGTCGCGTTGACCGGGTAGGACTGTGACTAGAAAATAATGCAGTCTGACTTGCGGGGGACCGACGTATCAAGGTCGCACCACGTAAAGCTACGTGGGCACTAGGATGACTATGCACCAACGATAATAAAAGTCACCGCGGGTGCCAAGCAAGGGCGGCACTAAGTAGAGCGACGAGCGGGGTTTCCTCGACGGAGAGGCGGTAAAAAGGCATCGTGGCAGGCCATAAGAAGCTCGACCCGCAGCTTGCCATGGTTGAGCCGGCGCGTGTGGTAAGCCAGCGGAACCATGCCTTCAAAATAGCCAGGTCCGGCCTTAAGGAGCCAAGGACGCAGGCCGTAAGTGGGAAAAACGGCCTGAGGGACCGTTTGCAGGCCCGGGCTGGCTGGCCATACTATTCATATGGAGGACTGCGCCTGCGATATCCAGGCTTGGGCTTAGCCCTATAGGTTACGTCACTGAGGTTTCACCAGGCGGATCCCGGGATCGAGGACAGCGAAGCAGCAGAGGAGCGCGTCAGAGTGAGTCGAGGGGTTGAGGGTCCCCCTGAACTATCCCCTTTGGCTTTTTGTGAGGGGTTCCAACCGCGGGCCCGTAAGGAAGGACCGGGTACCAACGGTCCTCTCCCCCCACCCATTTTTTCTCTATTATTTCTTTCTGTATCTGAGGTTTTTTTTTTTTTTTTTTTTTTTTTTTTTTTTTTTTTTTTTTTTTTTTTTTTTTTTTTTTCTTTCTATTTAGGATGAGGCCCGGTACCGGTACCGGGACCCACAGTAAAACCATCAGCCTAGTTCCGTGGATGCACCACGAACTGTCGGGGGGCTATTGTCGAAGCACAGTCCTTCGAGACATCCGTTAAAATTGGAACCATACAGAGAAGATTAGCATGGCCCCTGCCCAAGGATGACACGTATAAATCAGGTGGGAGCCCGACCCTCCTGTCGGTTGTTGTGTGCGAAGTACCGACGTGCTGCGATCTTCGATTGAGCCGACCGCTAGCATTATGCTGAGAACGTCTGGTGGCTCGACGAACAACAGGAGGAGAAGAAGCTGGTTAGGCAGTTGATGAAGGTGAACTAGGGGAAGGACCACAACGAAGAAACAGAAGCTTAATGAGGGAGGAGTGAGTGTGGAGCGGTGTACTGGGTATCGAGGAGGAGTTAGCAGGAGAAGCAAGGTTCAGGCGCAGGGCAGGGGGGAATGCACCCGGATGCGTTTTGGCGCCGGATCCATTCGCAAGTGGTGGTAGCGGAGCGGTGAACATGGTGGACCAGAAAACCGTTAGTTCGCTCGATCCTTGACGGAATCGGGTGAACCAAGAGCCGTGGTTATGGGGGTTTGGGATCAAACGAACCCAAATCCGACGTCAGTTTGAGGGGAAAATTAATAGATTAAGGGCTAGGAAAGAAATGAGCCGCGCGGGAGGTGTCGTTGGGAGAGTGTGGTGGGAGTAAAGAAGGCATATCTCTCCCGTTTCCCAACGGAATTCGGCGAAGTAAGGTGGTATATGGAGGTTTTGGCACGCTATGGTTTGATTGGCCGCAACAGATTTTGGTTTCAGACTCTGGGTTGACCAATACGGACGGTAGGGGCTGCGGGAGCACTATAGGAGGACGGGGATGTATCTTCCCCTTTCCTAGGGAAGAATTCATTTTCATTTTTGCACGTTTTGGAGGGCAATAAAACGAGGCACGTGGCTATGATGATTATTCTGTGACCAGCTACCATCCCTCGTCACAGTCCAGCCTGCCTGAAGCCGTCATTGGGTCTATCTTCCTTATAGTAGTGATTCTGTGTGTCTCCATGGACACTGTTGCTAGTACTCTCTCGACCCATTCCTCTCGTTGGCCGTCATGGTCACGGTGGCGGTGCTCGTTGCTCTTTCTACCTTTGGATACCTCCGCCTTGAAAGTTAAGAGGGTGCTGGAGAGAGGGGAGGGAACGAAGTAGTAAAGGGGCAGGGGGCAGATAGAATGTTCACGCGCGAACGGGAATGAGTAAACAAGGAGAGAGAATGTAGATAAGGGAGGACCCTGGTGGGTGTGTGAGAAGAGAGGGCGGTCACGTAGTTATCTAAAGTCAAGAGCGTAACTGTAACAGAGGGCAGTGTACCTAGCCGGTCTCTGGCTGGAAATTTTCTTGCTGTACAGAAATAGTGAATCGGCCACAACTCCTATTTTTATGTTTATTCCTAGTAGGTTTTTTTTTTTTTTGTTTTGTTTTTTCTCTCGGAGTCACGACCTGCCCTCCAATAACAATTGCTTATCCCAGGTAGGGTCTTCCCACCGCCCTGCCTTCCGCTCACAATCTTCGTTCTCTCGACTACTCAGTGAACCGGACGTAGTAAGCGACCAGGATGCGGCTGTACGTAGGGGGCTGTGACGAGAATCTGAGACAGTAAAAGGAGGGGTACGTACATGGAAGATAAGTCCCTCCATGTTTAGGTTGGTACCTGTATCTAGCCCCGTTCTAGAGGAAGAATCACTCGGGTTCTGAGGATTCCGTGTCTGGCTGCGAGCGGAGGGGTTGGTGGCCCTTTCATACATACCGTGTTTTTGGGGGAAACATGGTGGTCGTGTGGTCTCAGAGCGTGGAGTGAGCAGGTGCTGCTTGCCGTCCATTGCTAGGCCTCGGTATGTTTTGGCTGGATGTTTGCAGTGCTAACTGTGCATTCTGTGGTACACCTGCTGCGAGGGTTCTGCTTTGGCATTCGCTGGAGATGCCACTACTGAGTTAGTCTGTAGAGTCTCTCGGAACGCTGCTCCTTGTCAGGTCACGGTGCATCGAGCTACTGGGTGGGTGTTGGTACTACTGGACACTAAAGTTCTTCAGCCGGAATGTTGCCACTGCGGACTTCTATTACGGTGGCTAAGCTACAGCTACCGGGTGGTAGCGGGCTGCTGCCGCGGTGAGTAAGATTGTTGCTGTGACTGTGGCCGGATTTAGTTGTTGGGCTTTGAGGGGTAGAGGCTGCGACGGTCCAGGCCTGAGTTACTAATACTGGACGGGGCCGTTACTTGGGACTGATGGTCACCCAACCTTGCTACTGGGTACCAGGACCATTGACAGAATTTCAGCGGACGAGGAGTTGTTGAGGTCCAATTATATAGCAGTACTGGTTAAACTGGGTGGCTTTTGTGTTGCGAGGTGTGCAGCCTACTGATGTGCGCAGGTGCTGTGAGCATGACTGGCTATATGTCACTGTGCATTCAACCGTGTATCTGTTGGGAGCGGACCGTGCGCCTGATGTGCTAGCTAGTGATGGGTTGAGCTGCCGTTGTACGCTGGGTTAAAAGCTATTGTTGTGCAAGGCACAGACGGAACGCTGCTGTTGTTGCTGAAGAGGGCGCTGTCCCTAGCCGGGCATCATTTACACAACAGGCGCTGTTCCTCACTGAGCACTGCCGCGGTGGAAGGTGGTACTTTTTGTTGTGCGCTGTTGCCAGAACAAGAGATTATCTTTCGCTGTGCATTACTGTAGTACACTACCGCTACACATCTTGACGACGGGGATCCATTACTGCGGAGGAGGGACTACCAGGGGGGTAGCTGTCGTGGTTACCTTCTTTCCCGCCTAAACAGTTGTTGCCCTACCACTACGTATTGTTGTATACCTGGAGGGTGCAACTGTTGTATCCAACAGAGGCGGGACACCACTACAGTGACTGAGATGCTATTGCTGTTTTTCAGCAGGCCACTGTAGCTTCGGATTGTATGTTGCTGAGCTTTCATTGAGCTGCTGCAGCGTCGCCTTGCTGTGCACCGGTATGACCCTCCATCACAAGGGGGGTAAGACTGGGTACGGAAGGGATACTACTGTATCTCGGACGACTGCTGCTGCTGAAGCTTCAAGGGTCGGTTGCACTGTTACACCGGGAGTATTGATACCGCTGTGTCTGGTACAAGATTCTGTACTAAGCACTGCAGTACCTTATCTACTAGTACAACACATCTAAGGTGGGTGCGCGCGGCAGACTACAGGGGGTGTGTTGTATTTGAACGCAACCTTTCTAGGCTGCGTAGTGGCGGATCGGTTAGAGAGAACAGCATCACGATAGAAGTAGCTGGTCAGGATGGGAGGGGGGGCTATTGATGTGACCTGGAGGACAGTCTGGGGGCTGGTATTCTGCATACTGGACGGGGTCTGGCTACTTCTGCTGCGTTTTCCTGGCCATCATTGCGGGGCCCTCGGGCGCATCAAGGTGACAAGGCCCTCTCCAGTGAGATCTGAACGCAGCCCTCTTGTATCTAAAAGCCTGAATTTTCTTTCGCTGTCCTTCTCAGTCTAAGTCTAGTCTTCAGTTACGAGAGGAAGGCGGCAGGCGGGATTGCAACCCATAGGTCCTCGCCAAGGCCTCTGTGGGAGGTTCGCCCCACCGATTGCGGGAGCTCTGCCGGAGTCCAGGCGGGGTTCTGGAGGCAGGGAATTTCAGGTATATTTTCGCTTGACGCGTGTGAACCCTTCCACTATCTATTATCCCCTGGGTATCTGAATGATACTAAGTGAGGATATTACTGTTTGTTTTGTTATTTATGTCATGACCTGTATTGCGAAGGTTAAATGAACAACTATTTATGAGAGTTCAGATGAACTTGAGTGAATTCAATCAAAAGGAGCCGGGGGAAGGTGAGATGAAGGTGTATTGCATGCTTTGACCGGGTCAACCCAAGGTTGAGCTCCTCCGAGTGGATGTGGGCTCAGTGCTATGTTTTATTGATGTTTGCTGGGTTGTGTGAATAACTTTATGGCTGGTCCCACATAGGGTAGGATGGGTCAATCGCTGTTTCTTTTGGAGTTTCTGAACAGGAGGACGGGTACCCTAGGGTAGGGAAGGCTCAGAATCCTGATGTTTAGTTTAATGAGTTGAGGAGTATGTTCCTTTTGGGGTATCAAAGGGCATAAGACTAAGTGTACCCTAGGGTAGGGCGGCTTAGCCATGAACCATGAATCAATTGGTCAACCAAAGTATAAAACTTGATACACATACTATTTTGAACTTATACCTCTTACAGACCAGGCACCCTAGGGTAGGGAAAGTCGGTCAATAAGTCAGGTATAAAGAAGAAGGGAAATAGATGAAGAATAAAAAGAAAGTAACTGGGCAGGTTGAACGTACCCTAGGGTAGGGCGGTTCAGTTGTATGCTCATGATAACACTAAGGAGCAGAGAGTTAGTATAAATTTGTTTTATTTTCCCTTTTTTAAACAAAGGAGGCGGATCGGAAGTTCCATTTATTTGGAAAGGTCCGATCGACTGCCTAGCAAGAGAAGGAAAAACGTAAAGTTTGTGCAAGTGTCTGCATCATATTACCTGTTGTATGGCTAACTAGGCGTACCCTAAGGGTTAGGGCGACCTAATGGTATGCTTTTGTCGTTGATGTGGTGTAAGTAGGACGTACCCTAGGGTAGGGCGGTCCGACTTTGTCGTTTGTACTTGTGTTCAGGGAAATTAGACGTACCCCAGGTTAGGGATGGTATAATGTTATGCCATATATAACCTTGTATAAGGCAAACTGGGCACCCTAAGGGTTAGGGCAGCCCGGTCCTATGCTTCATGTCATTGGGTTGGCAGGAACCAGACGTACCCAAGGGTATGGCGGTCTGGTCATACACGTTATGTATATTGTTATGCTATGTTGGACACACCATAAGGTAGGGCAGTCTAGTTATGCGTACAAAAAGGTTGAAGTTTTTCTGGATGACTTTCCTATACAAGGGCCAGTAGACAGGGATGAGACAGAGGTTGTACCTGGAGTTAGAAGATTCGTCGAGCAGCACCTAATAGATATTTGCGCGGTACTCGAGCAGCTGGACGATGCGAATTTAACAGTCAGCGGGACAAAGAGCCGATGGGCCGTCTCGACTATTAAGATCTTGGGCTTTATCTGTGACTCGAGAGGACGCCGAGAAGATCCGGCGAAGTTAGACAAACTTCTGAACTGGCCGTCACCGTTACATAGCCCAACCGAGGTCCGGCAGTTTCTAGGAGTGGTCGGTTACTGGCGTATATTCATACGGGGGTATGCGGAAAAGGCTGAGTCATTGAGGTTACTCCTTCGAAAGACTGAAAAATTCTCTTGGGATTCTTCGCAGGAACTCGCTATGCAAGGACTTAAAGACGAATTTAATGAGGGAGGACGCATGTTGGGCGTGCCATTCTTTGACGATGAGACCGAGAGACCCTTCATAGTATCCACGGATGCTGGACCATGTTCAGTGGGTGGTTTCTTGTCTCTGAAGGACGCTGGAGGGAAGGGAAGACCGTTAAGATTTGAGAGTAGGACACTTAATACGGCTGAGCGTAACTACAGTCAATTCAAGAAGGAAGTGTTAGCTGTTCTCCGGTGTCTAGACACGTTCAGACACTATATCTATGGGCGACGGTTCATCTTGAGAGTAGACCCCACCGCGGTTGTCTCTGTCCTTCAGAAGGACTTTAGTCTGACGGACCCGACCATCGCCCGATGGTTAATACGGATTCATCTATACGATTACACGGTTGAGAGGATATCTGGTACTAAAAATGCCGTGGCAGATGGACTTTCACGCATCCCTCTTGAGGCGGAGCGTCCGATAGCAGCTGGGGCCCTGACAATGGTAGAGCCGAGACGCGCCGAAAGATTTCTAGTTAATCTTTACGAGGGCAAGTACCGAACGATCGGACTACACCTGACGGGAGAGGAGAGTCAAGATTCAGATATCCGGAGACAAGCAGCCCAGTACTGCCTTAGAGCGGGCTACCTTTTCCGAAGGCCAGTAGGGTCGGGAATGCCCTTACGAGTAGTCTGTGATCCTGAGGAGAGACAGACGATAGTTGTGGAGCTTCACGACGGGGTTGTCGGAGGACACAGAGGAGTTAAAGGAACCTACGAAAAGATACGCCGGCTGTACTGGTGGGAAGGACAGTATAAGGACGTCGAGAGGTACTGTATGACATGCGAAGAATGCCAGAACAGAGCTCTTGTGAAATACAAAGAGCCACTTCATCCATCCTATCCAATCCGACCAGGAGAGAAGGTACACATCGATCTGGTGAAGATGCCGAAAGGGGTAGGCAATATGAACTATGTTGTGAACATACGAGACGATTTCACTGGGTTCGTGGACGGCAGACCTATCAGGAGTAAGGCGGCAAAGGAAGTAAAGAACTTTGTCCTAGAGTACTTATCTAGGTATGGTTGTGTCAGGAAGATAGTGATGGACAGAGGGGCGGAATTCCTAGCCGACGAGGTYCAGAGCGTGTTYARGAGAGCCGGKGCGASAGTTTSGATAGCCACCGCCTATCACCCACAGTCGAACTCCCCAGTAGAGAGGGGACACCAGACTCTGATAGCRTCACTGTCCAAGTGGTGCAAGGGTAMGGACAGTGATTGGCCACGATATTTTCGATACGCAATATGGGCGGACAACGTCACGGTTCGGGCTAGTACCGGATACCCACCGTACACCTTGTGGTTTGGGCGACATTGTCTGCTTCCCATAGAGTTTCACGTCGACAGCTGGACAACCGTCGACTGGGCGGAGGAGATGTCCAGAGAGGAACTCTTAGCTGCCCGAACAAGACAGATAGCATACGGTTTGGAAGATAACCTCATGACAGTGGCAGATCGTCTGGCAGTGGAAAGGGGCAACGGTAAAGAGAGATGGGATAAGGACGTGCAAATCATGAAAGAGAGGGTGAGCGTAGGAGATATGGTCCTTCTCTACGACGCGGCACTGGAAAGGACCTGGACTGGAAAACTCGCAAATAGATGGATGGGACCTTACAGAGTGGTTGAGGCACTCGACTGGGGTGCATATATGATAGCAGAATTGGATGGATCTAAGTTGAAGGACCCAGTGGCGGGCGCTAGGTTAAAGTTGTTTAGGCCCAGGCCCGCGCCCGCCTTATCGCTGACCAACCCGAAAGGGAAAGGAAAAGCCGTAATGGAGGAAGGAACCCCCTTGAGGCAATTCGAGGCAGGGGAGAGTTCCAAGAAAAGGAAAAGAATAGAGAAGAGAAAGGTCAAAGGGTTAGCTTTAGGAAGAGAGAAGAGATGGTTATTCGTGCTCAAGCGACCTAGACGGAGAGTTCGCGTTAGACGTACTGGCGGGTCGACACCCTTCTCGGGGCAAAGACAGAAGAAAAAGAGGATCATGCCGGGGCCAAAAACCAGAAGAAACAGGAGAGTCAAGAAGCATCTTCTTAGCCCCAGGACTCATAACAAACTGAAACATAAGACAATTGAACGCCGACGTGGGCGTCCTTTACGGGCCATCACCCTGAAGCTCATCCGCTTCGTCTTACGTAAGTTGCTAGGGCTCGACGGGGACGTCGAGAAGTGGTCCGGGCTAACTGTCAGGCAGCGACAAGCAGTGCGCCGCCTGAAATCTACGGTTTTGGGACTTAGGCACAAAGACGAGTCTGGGTTTTTACGGTACTCTGGTTAGACCAGGCAGCGGAAATTAGGGGAGCTCAGGGCGCCCTTGATTTTGGGCGCGCTGAACCTTATGGGTAACCCTCAAAGATGGCGAGATGGGTGGTCGCACTCGGCACATCAACGGACCGTCATTTCCGGCCGTCCAGAGGGTTAGACCCGGATTGGTCTGCCGCGGAGAGGCATCGCGGGAACTGACCTCGCAACCACATTTTTTGCGGCATACGACCGGGGCCGAAATGAGGCCTCAAATTTTTGTCTATTTTAGTACCATAATTAAAGATGGGGAAAAGGGATTACGACCAGTAGGGGAGAAGGGAAAAACATAATATCTCTTAATTTTTTTATTTTTTACGGCATTTAATTCAAGGGGGAATACCCTTGTTATTTTGTGTTCCCGACAATGAAATTAAAAACATGGAAAAATATTGAAAATGGTAAAAGAAAAAAGAAACAAAAGGAATTCGGCCATTTATTTAAATTTTCTCGAAATTTAATTTTGGGGAACTTACAGTTAATTTACTATTTCCGACAATAGAATTAAGGAAAGGGAAGAATGATGAAAAACGATGAAAGGGACGGGAACCCATGACCATTGGGAGATTGGCCTAATTTCGCCTCGATTACCCGCCGTTAGCTCTGACCCCGGATTGAACATTTTTCCTGGATTTTAACAGTGTTCAATACTGCCGATGGCCGAGGTTCCCTGCGTCGCTTTGCTTGATTACTAACACTACGGTTGTTGGGACGTTCTGAGAGCGGGAGACGCATGGACAGGTGCTACCTTGGGTCGACCATGGTGTTTGGTTCGGTACGGATATGAGGCTTGTTACGGAGTGGCTACGTCCTACGGTGTCTGACGTGCTTCAGGTACGGTATGGGCTTGGTGACACCTGTTTCATTACGGTGACTTATTTTCAGGTTTGGGACAGCTACGGTGATTTATTCTCAGGACCGGGGCCACTATGACAGTTATTCCAGGTTTGGAACCTTGGCGGCAGTTTGTTTTCAGGTCTGGAGACGTTGCGGCGTCCTATATCAGGTTCGGGACAGGTACGGAATTATCATGGCATGGTTGTACGGGTTCGGCGTCCGCGTGGCAAAGCAACCCGGTATTGGATTTTGGGTTTGATCAGGATCGGTGGCATCGCGTTGTTTCGTTTCAGGTTCGACGCCCTCACGGTGATTTATTTCAGGTTCGGAACCTCTGCGGTGATTTATTTTCAGGTCTCYAGTCACTGCAGCGGCATATTTTTCAGATTCAGAACCGGTGCGGCGGTCTATTTTCTGGTCCGACGCCTCTACGGTGTATCAATCCAGGCTGGGAACCGCTGGGACAATTTATTTCAGGTTCGGTTTGAAACCGGCAACGACACGGGGCGAGCCATGGCAATTCTAGGCTCGGTGCAGTCCGAACTGGTTCGGGGCTGGTATGGAGTGACAAAGTTGGCCAGAGAACAGAGCGGACTTCCTTGCCATTGGTACTGCAATGGTCTGATGTGATATAGATAACCCATGCGATTGTTTGCTGGGTCACTGATCGGGCTGTGAGTCTTGGGTAGCTTTGTCCCCCTGCTGGGGACGATTGCTCAGGCCATCTGCGGAACTAATGTTATGCCTGCGGGGTCCCTGAGTGAAACCCCTTAAGCATGGGCATTTCGGCGATAATGCGGAACAAATTTATCAACCCGTGCCCCTGTGCTCGTGAACCCGAGTGTGTGGTCTGAGGCAGCAAAGGGCCAGTGTACCAGGGCCACATCGTACGGAGATACAGGCGGGGTCGGCAGTCCGAAGGCACGGTGGACTCGACACGACAGACGGTTGAACGGAGGATAAAGGAGGAAGACCCGACGTTGAGGGGATTAAATGCCAGGTGTGCCCGGCGTAAAGCAGATGCAGAATGGGAGACAAGCTGGAGGCGGAGACGCGACGACGTTCAGGCGGTTACTTGCGACTGAGAGACTGAGTGAGAGGAGGAGAGAGCTAGGCGTTCGGGGCCCTTGTGGGCGAGTGAGCACAGACACGTTCGTTGACTAGAAGATGGGTGAGGACGAGAAGAGGAGGCGTGCATAGCGTACCTCCCTTATAGGTCGATTCAGATATGCCCCTTAAGGAGGAGAGCGACAGCTAAGGCGAGACGGGCTGGAGACAGCGTGCCCTTTGTAGGCGACGTTAGGCTCTTCGACAGGACAGAGCTGGGCCACTCACGCCACGCTCACCGAACTCAGCTACTATCGCAGTTTGAGTCACAGGCTATTGATGGCAGGAGCCCCTAAGGAGAGTGGGCAGTGCACTCGGCGCTGTTGCATGGGATCGCCCTTGATAGATAATGGTGGACAGCAAATATGAGTGGGAGCTCCGTTCAGGCCTGTTTGTTCAAGCCAGCCAGCTGCAGTCAAGACGGGAGATAGGCGGAGTCTGAGAAGAGACCAAGGGAGTAGAATAGGCATCGTCTGAACGTGGGCCATTTAGGAGCGGTAGGAGTCGAAGCAGGCATGGGTGAGCAGGCTCCTTAATCGAATGAGGACATACGATTCCACTTAAGTCAGGGCGGGCGAGGGGCTCGGACTCGAAGACGGAACAACGAAAAGAGTAGATGGGCGCGGCGTCGAACATGTGAAGTGGTAACGAATTTCGCGCTAATCCCTTCGCAGCTCAACTGAAGTTTCCTCAATCTGAAGGGAAGGGACGTGGGTTTCTGTGCGTTGCACCCCCACAATTTTCCGCTGGTCTCACCAAGTTCCCACTTCCCGTTCCACGATGGTGCGGGCGAGGGCAGTTGATCGAGGTCAAGTCCATACAACCTCCCAGGAGCTGGCAGAAGAAGTTGTTGACGGTATGGTATCCCTCGATGAGTCGCGAGGTCCAACTGAGGCGAAAAGGTATGTGCTTATCCCCCGACGACTGATCTGAGGGGAAAACCTCGTTTGAGCGCTTCCCGGGTTAACATACCGTGGTGAGTGAGAGCGGGGGAAGAGAAGTCTGTGCCAATTACAATCGGTTCATCTCAAATGCACCCACCCGCAAAAAGTGGCCAGATACATCAGAAATGCCTCTAACTGAGAATGCTCAGAGATTAGAGCGGGGAACAACTGGCAGGTGGCGCTGAGAACAAAACGGGTGAGAGATTGGGAGAGCAACGCCTGAAAACCTGGATGTTATTATTACTATTATTTAAAATTAGGAACCTAGCTCTAGGGTGAGCTCCGGCGCATTCGGTACGCTGCAATCATCCTGATGAACTGGTTCAGTAGCGGCAACCTCGCTTTTGGACGGGAAGGAAAAGCAATGCGAAGAGGATACAAGGAAGAGACGATGCGAAAAAGAAAAGAGTGGGGAAAGGCGAGAACGAGCGGAGTGCATGTGACGGAAGGGAAGTATGAGTGTTGAGAGTGCACTAGCATTCCTCTTCGTGCGTCTATGGGAGACCAGCTCTCGATATACTTGTTGGGCGTGAATGCCTGTGCACGAATGCCTCCTGACATAATTCTGAATAGGTGCTCATATGGGCTTGTGTACGAAGCTACGGCGAAGCAGAGGGATATCTTCATTTACTTATTATTGAAATAGTGTGCTTAGTCCGCTAGCTGTGAGCATGGACAAGAGTGCCTATGAGAACGAAAGCTATTGAGAGAGTACGAAAAGAAACGAGTGCATGGAAACGGGACTATGAGCGCTTGAAGGAGCGGGACGACTCTGAGAGGAGAGAACCAGGAAAGGAAGGGTCATACTTATGCTTATTCATTATCTGAACTCCGTCACATGTAGACACGCTTGGCCAATCAGAGTTCAGTCAGTGATTGGCTCATCTACGCAGTCTGAAACCGAGACAACTGTTCGCTTACTTTCATAATCAGAGTTCGCCCAGTGAATAGCCCACCTTCGTAGTCTGATATCAGGCCGGCCGTTCGCTCTCTTTCGTAACTGAAATTCAATTGGCGCACCTTGCAGAAACTCAATGATGAGGTGAAGTATCCTTCCATGTTCACGCTGATGAATCATTCACATCTAGTCATTTGGTGGCTGGTCCAGCGGGACCGCGRCGTTTGTGCGCCACAACAGAGAGAGAGAAAGTGAGGGGGACTGACTGTACAGCAGGGCGAGAGAGCGAGAGAGACTGCGCAGGAACAGAGAGAGAGAGAGAGAGAGAGAAAGAGAATGAGGGGGGCACATCCAAGGCTGACACGGAAACTCGCTGCTGCGTCCGTAGCTGATTTGCCAGTTGACTGTCGAAACTCACTGTTGCGTGAGCTCGCTGAATTGTTGATTAGCTGTTGAACCAATTGGCTGTTGAAACTTTAAGGTTGTATGAGCTTGTGGTATTACCAGTTGTCCGTTGAACCCCCTTGCCTTCAGGAGTTGCTAAA
The DNA here is from genome assembly GCA_003427395.1 of Chara braunii. NCBI lineage: Eukaryota > Viridiplantae > Streptophyta > Charophyceae > Charales > Characeae > Chara > Chara braunii. The sequence continues at coordinate 301,422 of BFEA01000355.1, read as the reverse complement.
TTGCACAAAGAAAGAAAAAAGGAATTGGAAGCGTGATATGGCGTCGCAAGATTCGATTCCTGCTGGTCACCGAGGACCTCGGAAGCGGGCGCGGTGGGTGACATGCGCCGTCGCCCTTGGCTTCGGTGAACGGTAGGCGCCCCTCCCCGGGTTTCCTCCACAGCGTGACTCTGTCCTGTCGTAGGGGTTCGTGAGAGGTACGGCTGGCGCACTCGGCCGGAGCGGCAAACGCTCTCCACACAAGTCTTGCATAATCCTGCGTGACGCGGCCGGGAGGGTCCCCGAGCTCCCGCAGGTGGAGGTAAGCGCTGCCTCGCGTGACTCTGTCCTGTCGTAGGGGTTCGGAGAGGTACGGCTGGCGCACTCGGCTGGAGCGGCAAACGCTCTCCACACAAGTCCTGCATAATCCTGCGTGACGCGGCCGGGAGGGTCCCCGTGCAGGAGCGATGCGCTCGACAGCGCTAGTGAATCGAGCGAGGGCGCCATCAAAGGGGGAGGGGTGGTTCGGATCCAGGGTGGCCGAGTGATAAGGGAAAGTAGGGGGGTTAGGAAAACCCTAAACCCTAGAAAAACCCCAAGAAAACCGTAACCGGAGTTTGAGTGGTTAGGGTTGGGTACCGGTGACCTAATCAAGAAAATAAATTAGCAAGTCTAGGGGGGGGGGGCGGGAGGAAAAATAAATAAATAGTAAGATTTCGAGAGAAAAATAGAAAAAAAAGAAATAAGGAAATAAAATGTGAAGAGAAAAATACTATTTATTTATTTTTTTATAATTTTCGGCAGCATTTTCCTACCTCCCATGGGGTCAAGAATGTGCCAAGGAAAATGAGAGTCTAAGATAAACACAGGAATTTATCGTGACATGATAACAAGCTCATGGTCATCTCATTCACGACACAATAGGTCATGCATTATATTAAACATCAATCGACATTAATACAGTTCATAACAATTCACAATGAAACCCTTCATATGGATGTTTTTAAGGATTTGTGGTTCATCATCCTCCAATCACGACGAGGAGTCATCCATATCACACAAAGAAATGAACTTAGGAAAACCACTTTGTAAAATATCACATAAACTTAACAATCGATTGATAATGATCCATAATTGAACGAATAATCAGAACTGACTAAACCATAGAAAAAACATGAATATAGATCATTAGATCTAATATCTTAAAATAAAACTACAGAGTCCAGACTATTCTAACTCCTTAGTTTCTCTCACATAAGATCGATAAGTACATCTCTAATAAATTTATCTTCCTTCTTAGCTGGGAAGACGTATACATTATTCCAATTTGCGCAGACCCCATTTTTTCGTTTATTCTCAATCCCTTTTTCAATATCACAGTCAAGGCGCCTGCAAAATCGCATCTTATGACCCCACACACCACAGTATGTGCATCTCAAGAGTTTGTAATGCCCTGCGATTTTTTTCACGTTAGTCCTCTGGTTGGAACATCCGCCTTGCTCTAAACTCACATTCGAAGGGGTCAAAATGTTTTTTCGAGACTCTATCTGGATATCCTGCAATGATTCAATAAATCTCTCACAGTTCTCCTTTCGACAAGTTTTTTGACGCCCTTCAGCTAAGTTACGCGCAACCTTTGCAGCCTTAATGAGCTTACGAGGTCGTTCCAACTAATCAGACTGTTTTTCACCACTTATTTGCACTAACTTCCTTTTTTCCTTATCATTCCTCTCTTTGGGTGACTCGATAAACTTGGCGATCATTAACCTTTCAAGTTAAGCCCAAGTTCCAGAAACTCGTGAAAGAAGTCCGACGTCAAAGTTCAATTCTTCGATGACAAAATTCAAAATAAAAAAGAATTTGTGATGTTCCTCCCAAAGCATCAATGATGCTAAGTTCTGAAAAGTATGTAAGAACTCCGCAACCTCGATGCCTTTGAAGAGAGGACATATACAGTTGAACGTTCCCTTCGTCATCGTTGTAGCCCGCAACAGACACAAAATGTTATCCATAATCGAATATAATTTTTCAAATCAAAACCTCGTCAAAACCCATAATCTTAATATTTCAATATCTTAAAATTCATAAGATCTGTATAATGAAATGACTAGATAAATAAAATATATATATATATACTCATATTTAGTAATATATATATATATATGCAATAACCCTGTTCAGAAGACGCTTGGGGCCAAAACCCGGCCGTCGTAAACGCAGACCTGAGTTGGTCTGCGCCGGGCTGTGTGACCAAGACACGCCCGGGCCTGAGTCTGTCGAGCGTGGTTGTGTGACCGAACACTGCACACAAGAAATTCAAGAGTCAAAGTCAACTGTACAGTCAAAGGTACCGAACCCAGGCCCCTGGTTAGATACACTCACTTGTATATGCGCAGGTACCCAGACAAGCATCCAGGCCGAAGGGATCACAGTTTGAAATCAATCCAGGCCTTCATCTTCGACAAGATCTGGACGGCTGGAGTTCGCAGCAGCCAGGGCCCAGACCCCGAGTCAACACTACACAAGGTTGACTCTCCTGGCTTTGACATTCATTCTGTCTTGCGTTGACCCTGCCTCTACACGTTGACGACGCGACGCACGCTTGACGTTGCAACGCTGGTGGTCGCCGACATGACGCTAGCATTGGCGAGATTACGGCAACGCGTTGCTGGCTGGGGCGCTGACTGGCTAGCTACTGTCTACAAGGTTTGCTGACGTGGCAGCTGCCACGTGTTGCTATTGACGTGGCTGCTGCCACGTATGACTTCGTCGAGTCTATGTGACCGACATTGTTGTTCTATTCCATCATCAATTCAGGGAGAGATTCATCGTCACTTCAGGAGGAGATCGAGATTGTTAGGAGGTTGTGATTACGTACCTAGGATCTTCATGTTGACATTGCTCCAGCGCTGATTAAGGACTGATTAGGTGCCACGTGACACATTGCAGAAGGACTTCGACTATGTGTTCAGATTACTGGTTCTGTGAGGTGGGGATTGTGTAGGAAGCCCGGAGAAGGAATGGGCCATGTATTCTCCCTCTCCTTTGTCTCATCTCCCTCCTCCCTCTTCGTCTGTGTATAATTATCTCACCTCCTTTTTTCTGGACAATACTCGATTATTGGAAGTATCAGCAACTTGAGATTCTGGACTTGCATTGTCGACAATCGTATTCATGATCTGAGTTCACTGCAATTTGGTATCAGAGTTGTTCTCCTGAACACGGTATTGGTAAGCACTAGGTGGCGCACAGGTAAGTGTGTGGCTCACACATATTATAGATGATGATGTGGTTGAAGACATCTTCGGGGATATCTGACGTGGCACATATTGACGAGTAGACCTCTCCGGGGATGATGACGTGGATTTGACGTGAAGACTACACCAGCGATACTGAAGCAGCGAAGACCCTACCTAGAGGCTGACGTGGAGGTAGGGATCGCGATGAGGGATACCTCCCTTCAGCCAGGGATCGCAATGCTGACATGACAGTTGAATCGCAGAGCTGACGTGGCATATGATGTGCCACGTCCCGGAACCTTGTTGCCATTGCTTCGGTGGCACTCTTGGAGTTGCTGCTTGCGGCAGGGTCCATTATTGATGTCGACGTGGTCTTGAGTGGGATTGATTGCTGACGTGGCAGACCTGAAGACATCATACCTGTCGATTATGGTGGCGTCTGTTTGTTGACGTGGCACTGAACTCTTGACTCACGGGGCATTGAATCTGATTGGATGAATCGGCAACGGTGTCTCATATGAAGTTTGGAAGCTGACGAGGATCAGGAAACACACTTGTTGATGTGTCACCCCACTATTGATAAATTGGACGGCGTATATGTTGACGTGGCAAGATTTGTTGTGTTGTCACTCCAGGGGTGACACGTGGCAGGCAGGACTCTGCTAAGTAAGGGAAGGCACTCGGAGGACTACGACGGTACGACTAACAAAGTAATTATACAGTTGTGGTGCCAGCTGTCTGGGAGAGTGCATCATCGCACTAACACTCAAGACACAACAAAGTGATATAGTGTGCTGACGAACTGTTTCTGTTTGTTGTTGGCATACTTACCTGTTGATTGTTGTTTGTGGTGTGCATACTTACTGGTGTGTTGGATCTAATCACACGGGTCTGGCGTAAAACTTGGAAATAGGACGTCATCACACAGACAAGAAAATAAAAGAACAGCAGTTAGGAGAAAAAAAAATTGTTTCTTTTTATTTCTTTTATTTTTTGAATTTCCATTGTGAATATATTTTCCAAATTGACCTCCAAAATGTTTGACTGGTTCAAAGTACTCCTGTTTCTTCTTCCTATGGCTCTGGGTGAAGGAACTTCAGATCCAAAGACTCGGAGACAGGCAGAGCAGAGAAAACATAAATTGTTAGCATTATGGTCCCAACTGTTAAATGATCTGTGTTTGTCTGGACCGGACGCTGAACAACACCTCTACAACCTGTTTGATTTGCAGACTGTAGAGAATCGTCCGAATCAAGCAGTTGCGGGCGCGGAAGTTGCAGCGGCCGGAATTTAAGTCACAAACATGATTGACCAGTGTCGTCAGGCACTGGACCAGTTCGCAATCAAGCAGTTAGAAGCTGTAATGGAAATGACTAGGAAAAGCGAAGTAAAACCGGAAGTAACAGAGGTCACTATTTATGCCAACATTCAACAGTTGCGTGCGACTTTGGCTGCTGAAGAAAGAACGGAAGAAGAGTTGGCCAGGAGAAGAGAACAGGAAAAGAGAAATGAACAGAAGGCTAAATAAATTAGTCAAGTAATTGGAACAGATGTAAAGGAAGAAGGTGACCTAAAACAGACTTCTTATCACATTATGACTTACCTCTCTTTTCTTGAAGAGAAAATCGGCAGCAAACTCAGCTAGATGAGATTGCTGTTGGATTGAGAACTGTTACCAACATTGTGAAAGGGAGGACTTCGGTAACAGAAGAAGAGAATAAGGTAAAAGAAGATAAGGGAGAAAAGAAAGAGAAGATGCTATGAAGTCTATTGCCCGAAAGAAAAGATTGAAGAGGGGAAATCGTCTCACGAGGAGGAATCGAGTCCGTCATCTACTCCTCCTTCTTCCCCTCCTCCCACTCCTCCTAACTCTCCACCTCCGAGTTCTCCTAAGGGAAAGAAAACCGCGGAGCCCGAGAAACTAAAAAAGAAGGCCTTTTACATTTTGCAACAAAAAAGATGAAAATTTATTGATATAGATTGCTGAGATACAGACATACTGCAAGATGTCCCCAGTAGAGCGTGATTCTCATGTTGCGTTTTTCACTTCATGTTTGGGTGAGGAAGCAAAAGAATGGGTGCTGGCTGAGGCTAACGTCGCAGGGTTCGAGGACATTGGGGAGTGGTCTGGTACGATGAACTTGAAGCAGTTCCTTGCTAAGATCAAGGAACGCTTCCTGGACAAGACGAAGGCCGATAAGGTCTTTGACCAGCTCACAACCATAGGCCAACGTCATTGGACCTCTCTTGAGTCTCTGTCACGGGAAGTACATCGGTTGTTGCAGGTTCCTGGATTGAACCTGCAGGACAACCAAGTCCTCTGTATCTATTCTCGTGCTCTGCCCGAGCCTATTCGTGGACAGCTCGTGGCAGACTCGAAATCCGGCAAGTATAATTATTGACAGTTTCACAATCAGGTTCTCCAACGAGAGCAAATGATTTCACAAGTTAAGAACTCGTATGCTTCCGTGGTGAAGTATGGTGGAGGAGGAGGAGGAGCGAATTTGGGTAAGCGGGTCCTGTGGAGTCAAAAGTGCTAGGACCATATGCTTGTTTTTTTTTACGACGAAACCATGAAGAAGTTGCCGCTAGAAGCCGAGGGGGCGGCATGCAGCAGTGAGTCCGGGAAGGGGGGAGTCACTGTTGTTGTGGTCAACAAGTGAGGGTCACACGTAAATGGAGTTAAGAAGAAGAAACCACGCTCGTTCTCTGAGCATCCCGGAATTACGGTCGGGAAACCCCGAGAGAAGAAGAGAATCACACAGGCATTGTGGCAAGAGAGGATGAACAATGTACAGTGTCTGAAGTGTGGACTTGCAGGGCATGTGATAGCCCGGTGTCCACAAATTCGTTACCCAAAAGCGAGCAGCCAATAGGAGTAGCATCTGCTCCTACTGAGTCTAAAGGTTTTGATCAAGAACAAGGTAAGGCGCCTACGATCCCTTCCAACCTTTCGACTCGCATGACAGAGGATGGTTCTTCTTCGGTCCATCATCCGGAACTCCCTGAACCTGTCTTATGTACTCTCTCTGGATGACTCTCTTGACGAGCTTGGTAACGAGTTGCTGGCACTACGAAGTTCGTGTGCTCAGAAAACAAAGTCTAAGGGTGAACTCCTACTCGCGGATATAGAGATTGCACGAACACGTGTAGGTGCACTGCTAGACTCAGGATCTACGCAATCCTTCATTTCCGAGAAGGCGATCGGCAAGTTGCATCTCTGAATGAAGGTAAAGAATTTGTCTAAACCCATCACGCCTATTCTGGCCGACAGAAGCACGATTACTGTCTCAAGGTATGTTGATAGTGTTAAATGTCTATTTCGAACCAAGAAAGGAAAGAAAATTGTTCATGAAGTTTCCTTTTTGGTAGAAGAAAAGTTATCATTCGATTTAATTCTAGGAATGGACTGGCACGAGGAAGTCAGCCCAAAAATCAAGTTCAAGGAAAAAGTAGTGCAACTGAGGGATGCACAGTTAGAATTGAAACCAATCAAACTGTTTCATAAGTCTGGTTTTGACTCTACCAGAATGGCAGCACCAGAATTTAGATCCGGGCTATGATCTGGTGGGTACCAACACTAGATACTGTGCGAAGACGGAGTTAAATTGGCGGCAGATCTTCGCAGATCTACATAATGACGGGAGTATGGAAGTAGGATGGGTGCAGGAAGAGGCGTAAGGAGAGGACGATATAATAGAAGTAGGGAGATAAGCAAAGAGTCACAATGGTGTAGTCGGGTTTACTTATCATGTGTATAGGCCACGAGTGTAGTGATTGAAGAACAACAGGCGGAGTATCTACCCGAACTCAAGCGGTGAGTTCATCCTCGATTGACACGTATGAGAATATTGCTGCGATCCTTAAGATCGCAATTATTACCTCCTCTCATCATCCTCGATCAAAGTCGCAGTCAATCCGCTTGCGGCTTTCTTGTCTTCATGATCGTACCAAGTCGAGCATTGTCGCACGATTTCGTGATGTCATGATTGTGTTTGCCCTTCTATCATGATTTGTCGTTCCGCATCTACTACTTCCACTCTGAAAGTAGTCAACCCCCCCTGGAGTTGCTTAACTCGGATCGGAGTCTTCCCTTACCTTGAAGTCACATGGACCTACACTCATAAAAAGTTATGCAAATCCGGTTGGGGTAACGACCAAATGCATTCAAAATTGGAGAAAGAAGTAGAAGAGTTGTCGTGGATTGTAAAATTACATTTTGGTCAAGAGCATTCATAAATCGGAGGCAGCAGCGAACGGGAGAACGCGAGTGTGCAGGGGAAACGATGATAGGGAGAGAGAGAGAGAGAAAGAGAAAATGTTGAGCAAGATAAAAGTTATCGTCCCCGAACGATTCGTTGCCCTTACTAGCAAGATCGCGGCCGTCACCATCAAGCTCGAAAATCATCAGCGGGATCGTGGTTACCTTCACCAGCTGTGGTACCACTTTTGCCAGCAGTCGAAGGAGACGTATCTATTGGACACCGCGTTGCCCGGCCCGATCAAAAGAAGTAGCGTTAAACCACTAGTACCTCTGCCAGTGTTGGCAAATTAGGGAAAACTGCCAGTTTTCCTATTTTCCCCGCATACTTCGGACGTCAGGGACGTTCGGCAAAAGATGAATTTTCCGGAACAAAAAAAAAAAAAAATCGGGGAAAGGCGGATGTCGGTCCATTTCCAGTCCACCGGAGGCAGGCCGAAAGTGGAAATGGTACCGGCAGCAGCGTGGCGGGTGACCGTCGGACCAACGGTCGTCCGTGGCTGGTTTTCGGAGGTAGCGACCGCGTGGACGGGCGACCGGTACTCGTGCAAATTCGACGTGCGGCCTGCCGCAAACTTCCGGTCGCTGGGACGACGGTGAGCATCGCCGTCATCGCCCTTACGCCCCTCTCTCTCTCTCTCTCTCTCTCTCTCTCTCTCTCTCTCTCTCTCTCTCTCTCTCTCTCTCCCTCCCTCCGACCTTGGCGGCTCCAGCCGCCGT
>BFEA01000355.1:275803-291798 GCA_003427395.1 Chara braunii | reverse complement strand
AGGAAAAATAAATAAATAGTAAGATTTCGAGAGAATAATAGAAAAAAAAAGAAATAAGGAAATAAAATGTGAAGAAAAAAATACTATTTATTTATTTTTTTATAATTTTCGGCAGCATTTCCCTACCTCCCATGGGGTCAAGAATGTGCCAAGGAAAATGAGAGTCCAAGATAAACACACTAGGTTTCAAAATGCCACAAATTAAAAATTTCAGAAAATAATAAATAAATAAATAAATAAATAAATAATAAAATAATAAATAAATAAATAAATAAATAAATAATAAATAAGTAGATGAGGAGGTGGAGACAAATGAAGTATTTGATTTTTCAAAAATTTCGGCAGCATTTCGTTACCCCCATGGGGTCGAAGTGTGCCGTCAAGAAGAAAGCCTAAGTAAAATGAGGGGATTTTGCCAACATTTAATATGTGCCGAAAGCAAGAATGACCAAATCCTAATCAAATTTATGGGTACCGCAAAGAAATTCGAATTTAAAAAAAAAAAAAAAAAAAAAAAAAGTTCAGAAAATGAGAGAGGAAGAGGGGCGAAAAAAATAATCCAAACTTTTGGAGAAAAGAGAAGATTTAAATTGAAGGGAAAGTGAAAAGAAGAAAAACGATAAAATTTGAATTAGGGGGTACCAAGGGGATGAAAAAGTGATGAAGAAGAGAGAGATAGGTGAGAGAGAGAGAAAGAGTGAAGTGGGGGATGGGGGAGATGAGCTTAGTACAAGATGGTGAATGGGGAGAAGAGGAGAGGAAAAGGTGGTGGGAAATGAGTGAAAAGGGAGGTGAAAGGAGGGGGGTAGTGGTAGAGTGAGAAAGGGTGATTAGATGATGGGGGGAAGAGAAAAGGGGTTGGGGGAGAGTAGGTTAGTGGAGAGAGATAATACCAGGCTCTTGGTTGGCCTTCAAAGTGTTGCTGGTCTGATGCTACAGGAATAGAAAGATGATGATGATGATCTAGGGTTGGTTGAGATCTTGATCAGCCACCCTACTTCCACAATCACACAACCCCCTAGCAAAGGGGGAGAATCTTGAGCTTCTGCGAAACTGCTGCTGCAAAAGTAGAAAAATAAAATAATGTGGCGCAGCCCCCTAGCCAGGGGGGTCTTCAGCTTCAGAGCACGCTGCCACGTGGCACTAGAGATGGTCACCTGCGCAGGCAGCAGCAGCCACGAGGGAAGGGGAGGGGGAAGGGAGGGGGGCGGCAAATAGCAACCCGACCGTTGCTGCCCTGCTCGCCGCTGTTCGCCGGCAGGGGGGGGACGGAAGGGGTAAATAGCTGGCACGCACCTCTTCAGCAGCAGCGTGCCACACTACAAAGCCATACGTACAGTATGGCGAGAGTGTTACAGCAACAGCTACGCACGCGCAAGCCCAACAGCTGCCCGGGTTCAAACCCCGACAGCAGCAAAATCCCAGATTTTGATAATATAGTTCAGGAGTGGGGTGGGGCGGGGCAGCTTGGGCGCGTGTGGTGGCCTTGGCCTTGGCGCTTGCGAGCACTCGTTGTAATGGCAAATCCTTTTTCCGCCACGTGTCGCTCTCCTGCTGCACCTTTTCTTTCCCCTCTCGTTTTCGTTGAAAAAGGTCCGAAAAACCGCGAAAAACCTTGTTGTCGGGTTTGACTATTCTCCCTACTGTGCAAGGTGGTGGGTAGGAGCGGGGAATGTTCCCGCTCCGATACCAGTGTGGTGGACCCACCAGGTGTGGTGCTCCGCGAGGGATAGAGATGGAGATGGAGGAAGAAGGGGGGAGCGAGATGGCACAACGCAGCTCCCACGCTAGACTCCAACGCACTTACTCCAAAGTGTGCGGATGTAGAATGAAATGGAAAACAAACAACAGTTGGGGTATACCCTAGCGGACTTACGAGACTGGACTGGACTGGCTGGTACCGACAGAGGTACCGGCCTGGATTGGACAATCCCGAATATAACACAAGCCTGTGAGAACAGGCCAAGGAGATGGTCTCACAGGCTAACCAGAGGTCCACTATAAACTCAATACAACAAAACTGGATTTAGCCTCCATAAGCCTTAACTCAATAGAACTCATAAGTAGAAGGAATGATACCAGATTATACCTCTGGCAAGCCTTAAATTTAGAGGAACCTTTTGAGAATGATCCCAACATCATCTCACAGGCGGTCACTCAAAACTTCTTGTCTTTTTGAATGGTACCAGAAACCCTCCGGCTAGATCCAAGATGAAATCCGTTCGGTTGATAACTTTGTTGCACCTGAGTAGAACTCAAGTGAGCCAGGAATAACCCCTCACAGGCCTCTCAAGCATATCAACCTCCTGGAAGTTGTTCGAACAAAGGTTGAACGAACTATTCAGAGAAAAACCATTCATCCAAAGTCCCCCGTCCAAGCTTGAATCTCACCCCAATCCACATAAGTTACCATGCCCGTTACTTCTGAAATCCTTGTGATATGCGTCAAGGGATTGTGTAATCCATTTTGGATAACCTCTCGATGCCAAGCCCCGCTTCAGACTCGAGCCTCACCACGATCCCTCTGATTTCAGTGCTTTTGATCTGATTAGTCCTCTGCATATAGAGTAAAACAGCCCCACCTCACATGACTGAGGCTCGCTAGACCTCGATCATAGAGGTACGGTGACCATGCGTGACACGAGGTTAGGTAGCCACTTCTTCCCCCACACCAAACAATAGTCGCCTACCCTACATGTACCATTCTAGCAAAATCTCAACACCTTCCTCCCTTTCAGTGATAGCGTTGTCGGAGGAGAAACCCTTACAATGGTATCTGCTCGGGTTTTTCAAATCTCGGACGCTGTGCGACTTTTCCGTTAAATTAAAGGACTTGATGAGACTGACGTCTGCCAAAACGTTATTCAGACTTGACCTATGACTGAGAGACAAGTTTTCAGTCTTTAGTCCGGACGCGTGTGGCATCCGGGGGTAACGGATGTGAACGGCAACACTTCGCTTTAGACGAAGCCGTAAGAACGTGCGGATAAGGGAATGCTAAAATTAAACCTATCCTACCTATAATAATATCGCGCGGCTTAGCAGCCGCGCGATTCAGGGCCTAAATGGGTTTTAAAGAGGTTTGCGCCGGGTACGGGGCCGCGGAGCGAGAGGAAATAGGGAAGCCTAGTTTTTTTCCCTCGGGCCGTGGGGGTTGACCCCAAAAATGTGGATGGGCAGCCATCCACGGGAAAGCGGCGGACAGGAGGCCTGCAAAGCCTCAAGCAGGCGAGACATGCAGGCCACAGGCAGGCAGGGTCTACAAGGCCACGAGAGGGGAGGGACAAAGCCAGGGTCAAACTCTTCTTATAGAAGAGCTGCTCCTATCACTGTCGTGATAGGAGCTAGCCCAATAGGTTATGATGCCTGATTTTCGCCCAGCAGATACCGGGATCAGGCTCAGTCGCACGCATCCTATTGGGCCAGCTCCTTTTGGAGCAGCCCTGAACTTTTAGCGCGACCGTTTTCGGTCGTGCGATCGTTCAGATCATGCGGCTGAAAACAGCCGTACAGATTAGCATGGCCTTTGTGCAAGGTTGACACGCATAAATTGAGAAATAACCCAATTTTTGTTCGATCCCTATGGTAATTGAACTCGGGTCTGCATATTGAGAGGAAAGGAGGGGCGCCAGCAAAGCGCGACAGGAGCAAGCGTGGCCGTTGGCTCATGCCAACGACATTATTACTTATAAAAAAAAAGAAAAAGAACAGTCTATAGACTGTGTGTGGGAGCACACAGCCCCCACAACTGTCTCATTGGGAAAAAAAAAAAAAAAAAAAACAGTCTATAGATTATGTGTGGGAGCACACAACCCCCACAATTGTCTCATTGGGAAAAAAAAGAAAAAAGAACACTCTATAGACTGTGTGTGGGAGCACACAGCTCCCACAACTGCCTCCCCGTTGTCAGGGGGGTAAGAAAAAAAAAAAAAAAAAAAAAAAAAAAAAAAAAAAAAAAAAGCGAAAAACGAAATCTGAGTTTTTTTTGAAAAACTGTATTTTTCAGTTTTTGCCACTATTGTTTTGGTGGCGTAAAACAATTGTTTTGAGCTTGCATTTTTTTCCTGTAGATAGTCGGGCACCTATGCTATGTGCATGATTTTTTTTAGATTTTTTTATTCAGTGAATATTTTTCTAAAATTCATCAAAGTCGGAGTACATTTTGCACCCCGCCCTGAGCCTGTCGGGATTTGAACTCGTGAATTTTCACGAGTTCTTTCCCTAGTCCTCCCAACCTGACAACTGTACTCCCCGTTTTCAGGGGAGGGCAGTAGAGGAAAGGGACAAGCAGTTGACAAACAGCTGCATGCTCCTGGCTCAAATTACGGCCAGGAGCATTGCAATTGAGGGGGTTAAAGTTTTTTCTATTTTTTTCTTTATTCTTTATTCTTTTTCTTTACTTTTCATGAGGACACTTGTCCTCACATGGTGCTACCTCTGGCAAAAGCTGCGAGAGGTAACTGTTAGGCTCCTGTTTTTTAAGGGAGCATGGAAATTGAGGGGTCATAAAAAGAAAAAGGTCAAGTGCAGCCTTTTCCTCGATGTATCGGCCCTGGGGAAAGGGTTCAGGTACATCGAACTGTAAGGGGTTGTATCTCTCCAACCCCTTATCAAAAAAATAAAAGAAAAATAGTTTTGAAAATGGCAAGAACCCAGCTATCTCGTGAGATTCCGAGATAGCTGGGGAAAAAAAAAAGAAAAATAAAATGGGGCAGTTAAAAAAAACTGCCCCACACTAAGGTTGTGGTTGTGGTGCGACCAGAGTCAACCCTGGATCTTGGCCAGATCAAGGGCTCACATTGAGCCCGCGATTTTGCCTGGGGGCTGGAGTGACGTCCAGCCCTCCTGAGCCACTATAAAACAGACAGCTGCCCCCTAGCTGCCACACAATGCACTCGTGATGTTAGTGTGTAACGAGCACACTTAAGTGTTGCTGGATGCTGGAGGTGCTGCTTGAGGCAACTTGAGGAGAGGTTGGAGATCTGCAGAGGAGCGCGAGGTGGACAGCCATAGCCAAGGCACGGAGCACTCTGCTCCCCTCCCCTCTGGCTGATGCTGGTCCCAGGGGGCTGACCCAGGGGCGCTACAGGACTACGGCAAGACGACGCTGTGAAATTTGGGCCTGGGGCTCAAATTTTACCAATTTTGGCCAGCTATTATTCCACTATAGTGGGGAAGTGTTGCCAAAATTTTACAGCGGCGGTCAGCGGCAACTCTGGGTTTAACGGCAGTGGTGCAGAAGCGCTGCCGGATTTTTGCAGCCGCGGTTCTGTTTTTTTCGACGACGGTGTGGAAGCGCTGCCCGATTTTTGCGGCGACGGTTCTGGTTTTTTCGACGGTGGTGTGGAAGCGCTGCCGTCCTTTTTACGGTGGTACGGCACAGCGAAGCGCCACCATCTTTTTGAGGTGGTATGGCACGGTGGAGCGCTGCCCTTTTTATTGTGGTGGTACTGCACAGCGAAGCGCTGCCGTTTTTTTTACGGTAGTACAACACTGCGAAGCGCTGCCGTCGTTTGCGGTGGTACGGCACAGTGAAGCACTGCCGTCGTTTTTACGGTGGTACGGCACGACGAAGCGCTGCCGTCCTTTTTTACGGTGGTACGACGTGGCGAAATGTTGTCGAATTTGTGGCACGACGGCATTTGAATTTCTTTGGGGGGGAAGTGCTGCCGAATTGGTCGCGTAGCGATACTTATTTTTTCTTTGGTGTGGAAATGTGGATGGATTAGCGACACGACAACAGGGATTTGTGGCACGATAGCGGCAAAGTTTTTTTTCTCTACGGCGCAGTGTCTATTATGTTTGATGAGGTTGTGCTACCAGAGTTGGAATGTGAGCCGACGATAACATGACGTGGTAGCAGTTGGCGCGCAGCGCACTATAAAATATGCGTAAGGAGCGAATGCTGGTGACGTAGGACCATCAGGGAGCACTTGGGAACGGGGTTGGGACAGACGTGGTGCCAGTTGGGACTGTCCTGGAAACAATATTTTTTTTGGGGACTCGTGCGACTTGCCGCCTTCGAAGTTGGGGCTACCCAACACTTGCGGCAGTGAGACTGGACTACTTGGAACTGTCTGGGTTCAGTTGGGACTTACGTGGGATGCGGACGGTCATTTCCGACAGTCTCGACGCATGTGGTTTTGGGATTCGGCACCGATTTGTTTTTTTTTTTGAAAAGTGTGGCGGAAACGGTTTTCGACTCAATAGTCATTCGACGAAGTGGAACCGTGTGGGACTATTTGGGACCGCTTGGGACCAGTTGGGACTGACGTTGTACCAGACCACGTGTTTTTCTGGGACGCATGCGGCTCGCTGTCCTCAAGCTTGGGGTACTACGGGTGAGGCGTGTGAGTGAGAGGTGGTTTGATCAGAATTTTCCTTGAGAATACATATTTTGGTGGCACACACGGCTTGACTTTCTTGAGTGAGCTAGGGCGCTTCTTCGACACCACTTCACTCAAGGTCAGTCAGTTGATTGACTCAGATTTTCCTTCACACCTATGTGAACCCACACTTTGCTTGACCCTGTTCATTGAATGTTCGTTGAAAAGGTACAGGAAAGTCGTGCGTATCGTGCATGTGAATGGAAAGGTCTGACTTGGACATGGATTGCACTGTTTTTTTTTTTCTTGAACTTGTTGTCTCTGCGTGTTGTGCAGGTAGGTAGAAGGATGCTTGCAAAAGCGATTGATTATGCCTATTTGAGAAAATGGAAATGGAGTGTCTTCTTTTTATTTCTCACCTGTCTGCATGCCAAGAAGGGTTGGTTGTTTTGAAAAATGTCAATTTTTTTTACGCGCACCATAAAACGGATTCAAATCAAATAAAACAGATAAGGTCAAACGAACATAGCCTTTTCTCAAAGATTTACCATCTCTTTCCTGAATGACTTTTATCTGTCTAAATGATTCTTATTCTTTATCTTTTCTAACTATTTTCGTTTAAGTTACCTTGAGCAAAAGATGAAGGGGACAACTGAAAATCTACTTGTGGTGAAACACATTCTCTTTCTTGAGGAGGCGGGGGTTCGTTGCTTTAGGAGTCGACCCAGTTATCGACCCAGAGTGGACCGTTCAACGGGGGTTACTTTGCCGATTCGGTGGAGACGGCTCAACTTCTGAAATCCGAGTCGTGTGCTCGGGCGAGGAGGAGCAGTACCTCAGACCACTTCCTAGAGAGAGAGGCATGCGACACCTCAAGCCATGCCCCTGATCAAGAATCATTCGCAAAACAGCCCGTCATCCAAGAAGATTGAGAAACGTGTGGAGACGGGTGTGTGCCTGTTCAATCTTAGGCCGGCGGTAAGATGAAATGAATAACTTTGGCAGCACATCTCATCAAGTTAAAACTATGACAGACCGACTACCTTGTCGGCTGCATTGAGATTATTGTTGAAAGTCAAGTTCTCGTTGGCGGTTGTATGATTTTTGTAAAATTCGACCAGGGGTGGTTGAATTTTATTTTGATATTGTGTTATTGTTTGTATCTAACGATGATTTTGACTCTTTCGATTATCATTGCAGATGGAATATACATTCCTATCGACTAACTTACTGTTTTTTTTTGTATAACCATGTGTGATTGTTATAACTTTATTTTGACTCGTGTTTAAAGGGGCAAAAAGGTTTCATGGTTGGTTAAGACCATCTTTGTCGATCAGCGTACGCTTCGTACTTAGGAGATCGACGCCCTAAGGAACGGACGATGTCCGGGTTCAATAGGTGTTTTGATCGTGTGTACCTATACTACAGTGAGAGAGCAAACGCCCACAGTTGACCCACCTCTGCAACTACATTTAAAAACTTTCGCACGTGGGTCGGCAGCTCGGTAGGGATACGTCCCTAAGGGTGGTGACAGCCCCTTAGGGAAGCAAGCTTACCCCTGCGGGAACCTGTTCTGTCATAGGGGACCGCGGGATGTACAGCTGGCGCACCTGGCTAGAGCGGCGAAGGAACGACACGACCCCGCACCCGTCTCACCAGTTAGCGAGATTATTTTGCGTCGTTCCCAAGTTGTATCTTATTTTGTGTTTTTGTTTAAACTCCTGCGTTACATGGCAGGGAGGGCCCTCGCTCGCGCGGGGCCCGATACACTCAACAGCGTAGTCTTCCTTCCTTAAACCACTCAGGATTCGGAAAACAACATCTCACTATGAACAAAGAGCATAGCTCCGGCGCATGCCTCACTACCACCTACAGAGCTCACAAGACGCGGCCGGGAGGGTCCCCGTGCAGGAGCGATGCGCTCGACAGCGCTAGTGAATCGAGCGAGGGCGCCGTCAAAGGGGGAGGGGTGGTTCGGATCCAGGGTGGCCGAGTGATAAGGGAAAGTAGGGGGGTTAGGAAAACCCTAAACCCTAGAAAAACCCCAAGAAAACCGTAACCGGAGTTTGAGTGGTTAGGGTTGGGTACCGGTGACCTAATCAAGAAAATAAATTAGCAAGTCTAGGGGGGGGGGGCGGGAGGAAAAATAAATAAATAGTAAGATTTCGAGAGAAAAATAGAAAAAAAAGAAATAAGGAAATAAAATGTGAAGAGAAAAATACTATTTATTTATTTTTTTATAATTTTCGGCAGCATTTTCCTACCTCCCATGGGGTCAAGAATGTGCCAAGGAAAATGAGAGTCTAAGATAAACACAGGAATTTATCGTGACATGATAACAAGCTCATGGTCATCTCATTCACGACACAATAGGTCATGCATTATATTAAACATCAATCGACATTAATACAGTTCATAACAATTCACAATGAAACCCTTCATATGGATGTTTTTAAGGATTTGTGGTTCATCATCCTCCAATCACGACGAGGAGTCATCCATATCACACAAAGAAATGAACTTAGGAAAACCACTTTGTAAAATATCACATAAACTTAACAATCGATTGATAATGATCCATAATTGAACGAATAATCAGAACTGACTAAACCATAGAAAAAACATGAATATAGATCATTAGATCTAATATCTTAAAATAAAACTACAGAGTCCAGACTATTCTAACTCCTTAGTTTCTCTCACATAAGATCGATAAGTACATCTCTAATAAATTTATCTTCCTTCTTAGCTGGGAAGACGTATACATTATTCCAATTTGCGCAGACCCCATTTTTTCGTTTATTCTCAATCCCTTTTTCAATATCACAGTCAAGGCGCCTGCAAAATCGCATCTTATGACCCCACACACCACAGTATGTGCATCTCAAGAGTTTGTAATGCCCTGCGATTTTTTTCACGTTAGTCCTCTGGTTGGAACATCCGCCTTGCTCTAAACTCACATTCGAAGGGGTCAAAATGTTTTTTCGAGACTCTATCTGGATATCCTGCAATGATTCAATAAATCTCTCACAGTTCTCCTTTCGACAAGTTTTTTGACGCCCTTCAGCTAAGTTACGCGCAACCTTTGCAGCCTTAATGAGCTTACGAGGTCGTTCCAACTAATCAGACTGTTTTTCACCACTTATTTGCACTAACTTCCTTTTTTCCTTATCATTCCTCTCTTTGGGTGACTCGATAAACTTGGCGATCATTAACCTTTCAAGTTAAGCCCAAGTTCCAGAAACTCGTGAAAGAAGTCCGACGTCAAAGTTCAATTCTTCGATGACAAAATTCAAAATAAAAAAGAATTTGTGATGTTCCTCCCAAAGCATCAATGATGCTAAGTTCTGAAAAGTATGTAAGAACTCCGCAACCTCGATGCCTTTGAAGAGAGGACATATACAGTTGAACGTTCCCTTCGTCATCGTTGTAGCCCGCAACAGACACAAAATGTTATCCATAATCGAATATAATTTTTCAAATCAAAACCTCGTCAAAACCCATAATCTTAATATTTCAATATCTTAAAATTCATAAGATCTGTATAATGAAATGACTAGATAAATAAAATATATATATATATACTCATATTTAGTAATATATATATATATATGCAATAACCCTGTTCAGAAGACGCTTGGGGCCAAAACCCGGCCGTCGTAAACGCAGACCTGAGTTGGTCTGCGCCGGGCTGTGTGACCAAGACACGCCCGGGCCTGAGTCTGTCGAGCGTGGTTGTGTGACCGAACACTGCACACAAGAAATTCAAGAGTCAAAGTCAACTGTACAGTCAAAGGTACCGAACCCAGGCCCCTGGTTAGATACACTCACTTGTATATGCGCAGGTACCCAGACAAGCATCCAGGCCGAAGGGATCACAGTTTGAAATCAATCCAGGCCTTCATCTTCGACAAGATCTGGACGGCTGGAGTTCGCAGCAGCCAGGGCCCAGACCCCGAGTCAACACTACACAAGGTTGACTCTCCTGGCTTTGACATTCATTCTGTCTTGCGTTGACCCTGCCTCTACACGTTGACGACGCGACGCACGCTTGACGTTGCAACGCTGGTGGTCGCCGACATGACGCTAGCATTGGCGAGATTACGGCAACGCGTTGCTGGCTGGGGCGCTGACTGGCTAGCTACTGTCTACAAGGTTTGCTGACGTGGCAGCTGCCACGTGTTGCTATTGACGTGGCTGCTGCCACGTATGACTTCGTCGAGTCTATGTGACCGACATTGTTGTTCTATTCCATCATCAATTCAGGGAGAGATTCATCGTCACTTCAGGAGGAGATCGAGATTGTTAGGAGGTTGTGATTACGTACCTAGGATCTTCATGTTGACATTGCTCCAGCGCTGATTAAGGACTGATTAGGTGCCACGTGACACATTGCAGAAGGACTTCGACTATGTGTTCAGATTACTGGTTCTGTGAGGTGGGGATTGTGTAGGAAGCCCGGAGAAGGAATGGGCCATGTATTCTCCCTCTCCTTTGTCTCATCTCCCTCCTCCCTCTTCGTCTGTGTATAATTATCTCACCTCCTTTTTTCTGGACAATACTCGATTATTGGAAGTATCAGCAACTTGAGATTCTGGACTTGCATTGTCGACAATCGTATTCATGATCTGAGTTCACTGCAATTTGGTATCAGAGTTGTTCTCCTGAACACGGTATTGGTAAGCACTAGGTGGCGCACAGGTAAGTGTGTGGCTCACACATATTATAGATGATGATGTGGTTGAAGACATCTTCGGGGATATCTGACGTGGCACATATTGACGAGTAGACCTCTCCGGGGATGATGACGTGGATTTGACGTGAAGACTACACCAGCGATACTGAAGCAGCGAAGACCCTACCTAGAGGCTGACGTGGAGGTAGGGATCGCGATGAGGGATACCTCCCTTCAGCCAGGGATCGCAATGCTGACATGACAGTTGAATCGCAGAGCTGACGTGGCATATGATGTGCCACGTCCCGGAACCTTGTTGCCATTGCTTCGGTGGCACTCTTGGAGTTGCTGCTTGCGGCAGGGTCCATTATTGATGTCGACGTGGTCTTGAGTGGGATTGATTGCTGACGTGGCAGACCTGAAGACATCATACCTGTCGATTATGGTGGCGTCTGTTTGTTGACGTGGCACTGAACTCTTGACTCACGGGGCATTGAATCTGATTGGATGAATCGGCAACGGTGTCTCATATGAAGTTTGGAAGCTGACGAGGATCAGGAAACACACTTGTTGATGTGTCACCCCACTATTGATAAATTGGACGGCGTATATGTTGACGTGGCAAGATTTGTTGTGTTGTCACTCCAGGGGTGACACGTGGCAGGCAGGACTCTGCTAAGTAAGGGAAGGCACTCGGAGGACTACGACGGTACGACTAACAAAGTAATTATACAGTTGTGGTGCCAGCTGTCTGGGAGAGTGCATCATCGCACTAACACTCAAGACACAACAAAGTGATATAGTGTGCTGACGAACTGTTTCTGTTTGTTGTTGGCATACTTACCTGTTGATTGTTGTTTGTGGTGTGCATACTTACTGGTGTGTTGGATCTAATCACACGGGTCTGGCGTAAAACTTGGAAATAGGACGTCATCACACAGACAAGAAAATAAAAGAACAGCAGTTAGGAGAAAAAAAAATTGTTTCTTTTTATTTCTTTTATTTTTTGAATTTCCATTGTGAATATATTTTCCAAATTGACCTCCAAAATGTTTGACTGGTTCAAAGTACTCCTGTTTCTTCTTCCTATGGCTCTGGGTGAAGGAACTTCAGATCCAAAGACTCGGAGACAGGCAGAGCAGAGAAAACATAAATTGTTAGCATTATGGTCCCAACTGTTAAATGATCTGTGTTTGTCTGGACCGGACGCTGAACAACACCTCTACAACCTGTTTGATTTGCAGACTGTAGAGAATCGTCCGAATCAAGCAGTTGCGGGCGCGGAAGTTGCAGCGGCCGGAATTTAAGTCACAAACATGATTGACCAGTGTCGTCAGGCACTGGACCAGTTCGCAATCAAGCAGTTAGAAGCTGTAATGGAAATGACTAGGAAAAGCGAAGTAAAACCGGAAGTAACAGAGGTCACTATTTATGCCAACATTCAACAGTTGCGTGCGACTTTGGCTGCTGAAGAAAGAACGGAAGAAGAGTTGGCCAGGAGAAGAGAACAGGAAAAGAGAAATGAACAGAAGGCTAAATAAATTAGTCAAGTAATTGGAACAGATGTAAAGGAAGAAGGTGACCTAAAACAGACTTCTTATCACATTATGACTTACCTCTCTTTTCTTGAAGAGAAAATCGGCAGCAAACTCAGCTAGATGAGATTGCTGTTGGATTGAGAACTGTTACCAACATTGTGAAAGGGAGGACTTCGGTAACAGAAGAAGAGAATAAGGTAAAAGAAGATAAGGGAGAAAAGAAAGAGAAGATGCTATGAAGTCTATTGCCCGAAAGAAAAGATTGAAGAGGGGAAATCGTCTCACGAGGAGGAATCGAGTCCGTCATCTACTCCTCCTTCTTCCCCTCCTCCCACTCCTCCTAACTCTCCACCTCCGAGTTCTCCTAAGGGAAAGAAAACCGCGGAGCCCGAGAAACTAAAAAAGAAGGCCTTTTACATTTTGCAACAAAAAAGATGAAAATTTATTGATATAGATTGCTGAGATACAGACATACTGCAAGATGTCCCCAGTAGAGCGTGATTCTCATGTTGCGTTTTTCACTTCATGTTTGGGTGAGGAAGCAAAAGAATGGGTGCTGGCTGAGGCTAACGTCGCAGGGTTCGAGGACATTGGGGAGTGGTCTGGTACGATGAACTTGAAGCAGTTCCTTGCTAAGATCAAGGAACGCTTCCTGGACAAGACGAAGGCCGATAAGGTCTTTGACCAGCTCACAACCATAGGCCAACGTCATTGGACCTCTCTTGAGTCTCTGTCACGGGAAGTACATCGGTTGTTGCAGGTTCCTGGATTGAACCTGCAGGACAACCAAGTCCTCTGTATCTATTCTCGTGCTCTGCCCGAGCCTATTCGTGGACAGCTCGTGGCAGACTCGAAATCCGGCAAGTATAATTATTGACAGTTTCACAATCAGGTTCTCCAACGAGAGCAAATGATTTCACAAGTTAAGAACTCGTATGCTTCCGTGGTGAAGTATGGTGGAGGAGGAGGAGGAGCGAATTTGGGTAAGCGGGTCCTGTGGAGTCAAAAGTGCTAGGACCATATGCTTGTTTTTTTTTACGACGAAACCATGAAGAAGTTGCCGCTAGAAGCCGAGGGGGCGGCATGCAGCAGTGAGTCCGGGAAGGGGGGAGTCACTGTTGTTGTGGTCAACAAGTGAGGGTCACACGTAAATGGAGTTAAGAAGAAGAAACCACGCTCGTTCTCTGAGCATCCCGGAATTACGGTCGGGAAACCCCGAGAGAAGAAGAGAATCACACAGGCATTGTGGCAAGAGAGGATGAACAATGTACAGTGTCTGAAGTGTGGACTTGCAGGGCATGTGATAGCCCGGTGTCCACAAATTCGTTACCCAAAAGCGAGCAGCCAATAGGAGTAGCATCTGCTCCTACTGAGTCTAAAGGTTTTGATCAAGAACAAGGTAAGGCGCCTACGATCCCTTCCAACCTTTCGACTCGCATGACAGAGGATGGTTCTTCTTCGGTCCATCATCCGGAACTCCCTGAACCTGTCTTATGTACTCTCTCTGGATGACTCTCTTGACGAGCTTGGTAACGAGTTGCTGGCACTACGAAGTTCGTGTGCTCAGAAAACAAAGTCTAAGGGTGAACTCCTACTCGCGGATATAGAGATTGCACGAACACGTGTAGGTGCACTGCTAGACTCAGGATCTACGCAATCCTTCATTTCCGAGAAGGCGATCGGCAAGTTGCATCTCTGAATGAAGGTAAAGAATTTGTCTAAACCCATCACGCCTATTCTGGCCGACAGAAGCACGATTACTGTCTCAAGGTATGTTGATAGTGTTAAATGTCTATTTCGAACCAAGAAAGGAAAGAAAATTGTTCATGAAGTTTCCTTTTTGGTAGAAGAAAAGTTATCATTCGATTTAATTCTAGGAATGGACTGGCACGAGGAAGTCAGCCCAAAAATCAAGTTCAAGGAAAAAGTAGTGCAACTGAGGGATGCACAGTTAGAATTGAAACCAATCAAACTGTTTCATAAGTCTGGTTTTGACTCTACCAGAATGGCAGCACCAGAATTTAGATCCGGGCTATGATCTGGTGGGTACCAACACTAGATACTGTGCGAAGACGGAGTTAAATTGGCGGCAGATCTTCGCAGATCTACATAATGACGGGAGTATGGAAGTAGGATGGGTGCAGGAAGAGGCGTAAGGAGAGGACGATATAATAGAAGTAGGGAGATAAGCAAAGAGTCACAATGGTGTAGTCGGGTTTACTTATCATGTGTATAGGCCACGAGTGTAGTGATTGAAGAACAACAGGCGGAGTATCTACCCGAACTCAAGCGGTGAGTTCATCCTCGATTGACACGTATGAGAATATTGCTGCGATCCTTAAGATCGCAATTATTACCTCCTCTCATCATCCTCGATCAAAGTCGCAGTCAATCCGCTTGCGGCTTTCTTGTCTTCATGATCGTACCAAGTCGAGCATTGTCGCACGATTTCGTGATGTCATGATTGTGTTTGCCCTTCTATCATGATTTGTCGTTCCGCATCTACTACTTCCACTCTGAAAGTAGTCAACCCCCCCTGGAGTTGCTTAACTCGGATCGGAGTCTTCCCTTACCTTGAAGTCACATGGACCTACACTCATAAAAAGTTATGCAAATCCGGTTGGGGTAACGACCAAATGCATTCAAAATTGGAGAAAGAAGTAGAAGAGTTGTCGTGGATTGTAAAATTACATTTTGGTCAAGAGCATTCATAAATCGGAGGCAGCAGCGAACGGGAGAACGCGAGTGTGCAGGGGAAACGATGATAGGGAGAGAGAGAGAGAGAAAGAGAAAATGTTGAGCAAGATAAAAGTTATCGTCCCCGAACGATTCGTTGCCCTTACTAGCAAGATCGCGGCCGTCACCATCAAGCTCGAAAATCATCAGCGGGATCGTGGTTACCTTCACCAGCTGTGGTACCACTTTTGCCAGCAGTCGAAGGAGACGTATCTATTGGACACCGCGTTGCCCGGCCCGATCAAAAGAAGTAGCGTTAAACCACTAGTACCTCTGCCAGTGTTGGCAAATTAGGGAAAACTGCCAGTTTTCCTATTTTCCCCGCATACTTCGGACGTCAGGGACGTTCGGCAAAAGATGAATTTTCCGGAACAAAAAAAAAAAAAAATCGGGGAAAGGCGGATGTCGGTCCATTTCCAGTCCACCGGAGGCAGGCCGAAAGTGGAAATGGTACCGGCAGCAGCGTGGCGGGTGACCGTCGGACCAACGGTCGTCCGTGGCTGGTTTTCGGAGGTAGCGACCGCGTGGACGGGCGACCGGTACTCGTGCAAATTCGACGTGCGGCCTGCCGCAAACTTCCGGTCGCTGGGACGACGGTGAGCATCGCCGTCATCGCCCTTACGCCCCTCTCTCTCTCTCTCTCTCTCTCTCTCTCTCTCTCTCTCTCTCTCTCTCTCTCTCTCTCTCCCTCCCTCCGACCTTGGCGGCTCCAGCCGCCGT
>BFEA01000355.1:230313-243837 GCA_003427395.1 Chara braunii | reverse complement strand
TATATATATATATATATATCATTTATATATATCCTAGCCTTTAAGCGTGGTGGGCCCGCGGAGGGGAGGTCGTGTTCCGATGCGCCGTAATCGGCCCGAAGTTTTTATTCGGGCCGGCGGATGAAGGCGATCGAGGGAGGGGTGTTGTGCACAGTGGCGCGCATACCGAATTGGTCACATCGCGCCACTAAACGAGAGAGCGCGCCCACGGGGCCGGGTACACGGCGGGCGTCGATGCGCATTAATATCTGAACGCGACCGTCGTCGGATAGCAAGTAAGTGTTGTATTGTGCCCCGACCCTTTTTTTTTTTTTTTTTTTTCTTTTTGATTTGTATTTTTTTCTCTTTTTGTTATCTGAACGCGTCCGCTGTCGGATAGCAAGAAAGTGTCGATGCGTGTCCTTTTGTTTCCTTTTTTTGTGTTTTCTTAGTTTTTTGCTAGGCTACTAGAGTGGCCCGGGGTCACTTGCCAGGCTGGGCCAAAAAAAATAAAAATAAAACAATATTTTTAAATTTTATTTTTTATTTTAAATTTGATGATGAATTTCTATATGACCCTGAGGCAAAAGTTATTCAGTTTATTTTTCTGCATAACATAGTTTTGTTTGAGATTGTTTGGATTTTATTTTATTTTATTTTATTTTTGGTTGGGACCTTCTCTAGTCCCTGTACGGGCTGGCCACCCAGGACCAGGGCGGCCCGGCTGGTAGCCTAGGTTTTTTGATAATTATTAATGTTTTTACTTTTTATTTTTTTATTTTTTTTCTTGGGGGGGGGCTACCGAATTGTTCACTGCGCGCCAGAAAACGAGAGGGCACGCCCACGGGGCCGAGCGGCGGCGGGCGTAGATGCGAGGGATTATTTCGAAGTGTCCGCCTCTAGACAGAAAGAAGGTGTCGTTTTGCGGGTGGGAAAACGCATTGTGTTTTCTTTTCTCTTCTCTCTTCTTTTTTTAATTTATGTTTTGGGTCTTTTTTTTTTTTTGTTGTAGGTGTTGCGGCGAGATACATTTTCCTTTTTTTTTAATTCTTTTATTATTATTATTATTATTATTATTATTTTTTTAATGAACAATCTTGCGGGTGTTACGGGAAGATACATTTCTTTTCAGAAAGTGCCTTTTTTTTTTTTTTTTTTTCCTTTTTTTTATCGATTTTACTGTCAGTTTTTTTTCCCCTTCGATTGTGTTTTTTTTCCCCTTCGTTTGTGTTTTTTTTTCTTTGGTTCTGACTTCGATTTGTCTTTTTCTTTTATTGTCTTTTATATTGGTTTTGTTTTCCCACGTTTTTTCGGGTTTTGTGGGGTGGACGTTTTTTGAATGACTGCATGCATGAACTATTAAAGTACAGAACCAAGCTCGAATCCAGATGATGGAACTCGATGAGTTGCCTGGGGCAGATGAGGTCAAGGCCGTCGCCCATTGCTTGCTAAAAAAAAAAGCAAAAAAAAGAAAAAAAAGGAAAAAAAATTGGACAATTGGTGTGCGTATGTGTGCGTGTGTGTCAGAGAGAATGAGACGAAGTAAACCCATGTGTGTGTGTGTATGTGCGTGTGTGTCAGAGAGAATGCCAACAAGTGTGTATGTTTGTGTGTGCTATGGCGCATATGTGTCATAGGTACAGGACTCGCCTGTTCATGTGTGTGTGTGTGTGGTTCGGCAGGCCGTGTAGCTATGGCGTGCGTGAATAAAAGAAAATGGACAAATGGGACGAAGTATAGCGATGTGTGCGTATGTGTGCGTGTGTGTCAGAGAGAATGAGACGAAGTAAACCCATGTGTGTGTGTGTGAGTGCGTTGTCGAGCGCATAAGTTCGGCACCGCACCAGGGCAGCACGGGACCCTCCCGGCCGTGTCACGCAGGAGTTGGTTCATATCCTTCGTCGCAAATTATACATGTGGAGCTTTCGCAAGCCGCTCCGGCCGAGTGCGCTAGCCATACCTCTCACGAGCCCCTACGACAGGATAGGGCCTACGCGAGGCACGACTTACCTACACCTTACGGGAGCTGTCACCTCCCTTCGGTGGGCGTATCCCCGCCGAGCTACCAGTCCACAGTATGGAAGTTAATCAGTTGCAATCGCAGAGGTGGACCAGCCGAGGGCGTTTCTCGTTCGCTGTAGCATAGGGGGTACGTGTGGTAGTACGCCTCTATCGAACCCGCACGCGAACCGGCATCTTGGGGGGCTAAGGTCCCAAGCGCGGTTCGTCGCCGGTCGACTAGGACGCATCCCACACCCCACGCGCACACCACTTTACGAACACACACACACACACACACACACACACACACGAAACGACACAAACACAAACAACGCGACAACGCTCCTAGCCCCTGGATAACCATCCCATAACTTTCCGGTGCGGAAATCGGACAGGCCTCGCGTGAGGGACTTAGTATAAAACCGCGCAAACGTAGCGCTAATTCATATCGACTCGCAATGCAAGCGTACGCAGGCAGTCGCGACAATGGCGTACTATGTAGTACCCATACTCAGGCGATCCCCGTTAATCTCGAGGGTCACGTTCGACACTCGAGTGTCGGCTGGCACGCGCCTTGAGGTTTAATCCCTCGACGCTGGACAACCGCCATGCGCGGTTGAAGATCACACACCCTCGTCTGCACCTTATGAAGAGCGGGTGGTACACAGGTCCATACCTGTGGTGGCAGTCGTTTCTTACTGCCCAAGAGGTGAGTTCCACTCCGGGCCCGGACATAAGTCAAGGGGTTTGACTTTGACAGCTGCCACGGACTACAATGTCCAACTTTAACAACTCTAAAACGCAAAGGTAAAAAGGGAATTCCCCTTTTCTCTCAGGACACCATCTGGTTGACCCTTATGCACAATCACAATGACCTCTCAAACACTCAGGACACTTATGAATATATAAGGGTTGATTTTATAGGACGATCACTTCTCACAGTCACAATGGAGCTCCTCCCAGCCATATATGTATGTAATCGCAGGCAGTCACATCCAGAGTCCGAGCCACAAACGCGTCTGCAATCGCATCAAAGATTCATCCAAAAAACCCATGCACTACACCCGGTTGCCATGCCTCCCCGGCTCTCTTCCTCTCTGGCCCGATAGCGTCTGACGCAGCGGCTTGCCCGTCCGGTGCCGAATAACTTTGGCAGCAGCCCGACAGTTGGGAGGGACCGGGAATCCGCTAATAAGTACTACCCGACTCCCCAACCAGCTCTGACTGCCCCAACGGTGGTGCTGCGGCACACGGTCGATGCCCGTCCTTCACAACCGCGGTGCCCACCGCCCTGCCGTGCTATCTGCCCGCAGGTAGCGCATGCATCCTGCACCTACGTCCGACCAGGTTCGTTCCACCGTCCTCACTTTCCCCTACTGCCCTTGTTGTCGTCGGCGCCACCAACAGAAGCTGGCCCGGGCAAAGCCGAAGAGGCCAAGGACAAATGTCTTTACAACCCACTGCCTAGACCCAGCGACACCACAACACATCACACCTCGGCACGACGCGCAGTCTCGAAAACAGTTTGCGATTGCACTTCAGGCAACACCACAGATGCAACACCCATGTGACCCCACTGCAGTCTCGCGTCCCAGCACGGGACGCGATAAAAACGCCAAGATAATAATAACGAAAAAAATGGGAAGTAAAATAAAGAAAATAAATAAATAAATAAATAAACAAAGATAGACTTGGGAGGCGCGGGGCTGCCGGCACCTCGCCAATCCCACGGATCGGGCCCGCTGCCGCGCTCGTTACCAAAACCGAGGGGGATAGTCCGACGGCCCTCAACCCCACCGGCTTCCTCCCCAATTCTTTGCCACTCCCGCACCGACGCCCGCCGGCCTCGATCCTCGAAGCTTCATGGCGCCAACCCAATGCCGTAACCTATGAGGCTAAGCCCAAGCCTGAGACCTGCGTCCGCAAAGTACCATACAAGGCAGTGCGGCGCGGCGCTTTGGACCAACAACCCGGCTGCGTGGCTCCCAGTGCCCGCGCCGGCTTGCTTATACTATGCCATAATTGCCCCGTGCGCCATCCTACGACACCCCGCTCACCGCACGAAGTCGCGCCGTCGTTGTCGATGCCATCGCCGGGGTCGTTCTCCGCCCGCGCGCTCGACTCGGTCAAACGTAGCCATCAAAAGAAAATATCCCTTAGATCCTAGTTTAATGAAGAGTAAACAAGGATAGAAATAGAGATAAAATAAAAGCGAACCGACCGGCGTCCGCGCCGACTCTATAATTAACGATAGAAACGGAATCACACGCGCCTCAAACCTGCGCGCCGCACACTCTTTACTTTGGTCGGTCGTTCGGCCAGCGTAATCACAAACACAGCCGCGCCTACCGCGGTATACTTAACTTTACCCAAACCATTTTCTGCTACTTGCACAAAACAGGGCGGATACCCTTGTAAGGGTATTCGCGCCGACAGCTTACCGGACCATGTTAAGCGACGTCCCCGTCGCTTCGCCAAATCAAAGGCTATAAATTCACCTTCACTCCAAATGCTAACGAGAAAGGAGCCAATCCGATTAACCGACAAACACAGGGTAGAGGCCTCCATCAAACCATGCCTCCACAACTATATACTGCCAGGTTTCTAACCCGGGCCTCTCAGTGCCCTGAAATTAGGACGCCGACAACATAAGTTCCAAAGGCCTTCCCAATCGTCCTCTCCCCGGTTCTAGACAACCTTCGGCTTCTCGTTGGGTGTCCCTAGTCCTGGCCAAAACTAGGGACGCGGACCCTGACCGAGACCTTTGAAGGCACTCTCGCCTTCCTTCTAAAAAAATCTCTCGCAATCAAATACACATACGTATATATGTATACTTAATATCCACTCAACTCTTTCTGCAGTCTAGTACAGAAAGGCTAGGTCTCCATCTTGGCCCACCATAGCCTGGCTGATCGGACCAGGACTACGGCCCACCGCATTGTTATTTAGCGGCAGTACCCTCGTTGGTTACGCAACGATAGGTCTTCTCCTGATAAGCATTCAATCAGGACTCCCCAAAAAAACTCAATCATCACTATCCCACGGAGTAATTTTCCTGGGGCGGGCAACTCCCCTTAAACTCTTACTCCGCGGTCCCGCAGCCAAGTTGCGCCGGCTAGCAGCCATCCACTGGGGTTACGCCCTAGAGGTACTAACCTTTACCGCTTAGCTTGGTATTTTTCAATATGTTTCGGAACAAGCACGAGTGGTTAGACGGAGCATCACAAAACAAAATCACGGGCCCACTGCGCGATTACGTAGGGGTCTGAAGGCATTTACCAGCCCACCCACAAAACGGCATGGCATGCTTCACACTCTCACAAACAAAATCACCGCAAGATCCACAAGGCCGCGACCCCTGACTTGATCAGAGCCAGCAGCCACCCATCTTGAGACATCATCTCGCCCTGCAGTCATTGCGACCTAGCAAAAGTGGCCCTTTCCGTCAGACTTTATCACTCATCAGGCAACTTACCATGCCATAAATCAGTTTACTCACGTTTGAAGGTGAGTCTTCCAACAATAAAAACATCCCCTTTTCCAAGAATCCAAGAGACTCTCATCATAGAACTAAGCATCCCCTCCTCCAAAAATCCGAGGGGACCTCATCATGGAACAAAACATCCCCTCCTCCAAAAGTCGACGGGGTCTCATCATAACACACAACATCACCAAACATCCCCTTCTCCAAAATCTAAGGGGGTCTTAACATAGAACAAAACATCACTGAGAGACCATCTTATGGGTTCTCGCCACAACTTAAGCAATCAACAACCGGCATGCTGAAACATTCGAGTCTCAAGGACTCATAAATCTTCTAAAAATCCTTACACCTTTTCACAAACAGGCTGCGCTTCCTCCCCTTATACTCTGCCCTATCAGCTGTCCGTGGGCAGGGCGCACGAGTATACCGAGGAGTAGACAACTTTACATGTCACACATTCACACATCCCTCACACAATCTAACATTCATCCGAATAAAACCACACTCGTGAGAGTGATAGTGATCGTCACAAAAACCAAGCCTCATAGGGTGTTAACTTAATATGTACAACAGGACGAAATGTCTCTCTCAAAAACAACATACGTATCCAGCCCTCACATCCCACTTTGCTGAGTGACCCACGACTCGAACACACGAGTACCTCGGAATATGCCCAAACATATACAAAAGCTCAAAGCACGCAAGTGTATTTAACACGCCAACATATCACACATCTGGAAACAACCATCTAAATCACACCAAAGGAGGAAACAATTGATTCGTCCAATGCTACAATCCGCATATGTACAGGTGGACAGGCTAGTCGCGCCTACATCTAGATATGCACATATCTAGCTCAGTCTCTACGTACAGAAAACCCTGGTCCTACCGACGCATAGGCGAACCAGTCCCCACTCACTCATGGCCCTTTGGTCTCATCTATATGGCTGAGCTAACTACAGCCTAGGACACTTTACCGGACCATTATTGCGAGGGTTCCCCTCCAATCTGTTTTCCCTCTCCCACAATCAACTTCCACTGTCTAATTCACCTGGGCTCAACGCCTCTACCTTCAATTGAGTTTAAACTATATCGGGTCGGTCGTGCTCCTTTCCCTATCGCCCCTCTCTTTTTCTTCCCTTCGGGCTTGTCTCACTTTCTTACATCTGCGAGGTGTATGGCCGACCTTCCCACAAAAATCAGATACTACCTCCGACCACCAATCTCGCATTCTCTTCTTTCTGCGCCCCATCCAACTTCCCTTTTCCACCACACTTCCTTTTGACTCTTGTCGCGCAGGGGAAGAAGATGGTCCTGCCGACCGAGCCTCTGATGACAAGGGAGACTCATACTCCTCTTTTTCCTCAACTACCCTCTTGCCTTCATCTCTCTTCTCGCAACCCCTCAACTCCTTTTTCTTCCTCGCATCGCGCAGAGTATAGCAGAGGTACTGATCAAAATCTCCTTTTATAAAGTTCTCTCGTATCTTGTCCAATACAAGTCTTCCTCCTGTCCCGCGAATCAGGTCCCGCTGCACTGCAACTGAAAAATGCATGAGGAAGAAAAAACACTTGTCATGCTCCGACAATGCCCAAACCTTATATGAAGCACGCTCATATTCTGTCATAAATTGTCCTGCTGACGAGTAATCATACCGTTCCATCTTCTCAAGATCATCCCTGGTCAACTGCTCCTCACCCAGCCGGTACTTATTCCTCATGTCATCATGGAACCTTCTCCACGATGACTCTGCCCTTTCGATCAATCTTCCGACTTCCTCCTTCAGGTCTACGCAGATAAATTTTATGACCTCCTCTAGCATCTGCTCTTCATTCCATTCGCGTTGAGATGCCAACTGTTTGACTTTATCAAGGAAGCCAGAGACATGGCAACCATTGAAGAGGCCAATCTCCACTTTGGGTGCATTCGCTCGCTCCCAATCCCTTATATTGGGCAAATGAGCGGGCTCCTTGACCGCATCCTCCTTTTGCAGACCTTCCATCTCAGATTCCTTCGATCCTGTCTCCTGTTGAACAAGCAACCTTTGATTAGGACCGAGATCCGAGAAGAACCACACATCCAAAACATAGCCTATCATGACAAGCTTACACCTACACTCACTCTTGCAATATTTGCACGCAATGTACACTTTATACAGGCAGGGTCCCTTACGGCTGACTGTAGGCAGATAGTAACAAGCAGTACTACGTTAAGCATGAGGACGACCATAGCCAAGCCAAGGACAAATGCAATTAGCGAGAAGGTGGAGACCCCTCCTAATGGACCACTGCTGCTGGAAACTCATCCCAGTTTTCAATCTCCTCATTCGGGTCATGAGAAATGGCGTATAGGTCAACTATATTGGCTATTTTCCTGAGCCACTGACTAGAAGGCGAGAATTTTGGGTCTAAGTACAAACCATATATCAATTCGCAGGTATAGCGCTCATATTCCCATCCTCGCATCTTCAAAGCCGCTTCAACTGCCGCCTCTACCCTCGCCTGCCCACCAAAACTCTTCTCTATCAGAAACTCAGGCAGGATTACTCGTAGCGGAGCAGATGGAAATCTGAACTCTCCAGCACGCCTGACCGCTACGCGGGTTAGTACTCGCTCTTCCCCGTCACGAGATACTTCCCTCGCCCACTTTGTTGCAGCTGCCTGGGCTACCCTCAAAGGCTTAGCAAGCAGGCTCCCACGCCCAAGTGTCAGCTCTATCCCATGCTCGATCCAAAAGGTGGCAGAGGCGTACAGGGTCACCCTTATAATTCCGCATTCCTGCTCATCGTCAAACCCAGACTCGATCCAGACAAAGATGTCCATGCTCATCAACATGCCCCACCATGAAGAGAAATACTCTCCTGCTCTAACCCGCTTGGGTAAAGACACCTCGAGCCCTCCTTCTTTCTCAACTGGCCCGAGCATACGCGGGTCTTCCAATGTGTAAGGCATCCTGAGTTGCCTTTGCTTTATCTGGGTTCTGCCCATCATAGACAAACGTCCAGCATACGTCTTTCGTTACCATACTGACAATCGCATTCTACGACCTCAACTGCTAAAACCTTAACGTTAAGTCACCTTTCACTAAAATTTTGTCCTTTCCAGTGTCTCCGATCATCCCACTTAGAGAAACTTATGGTAATATATTATAATAATCGTTCAGTCTTATATATCGAAAATATTTTATAATAATAATATCTCATGGAAAAATGATATATCATTTTAGTAGTTGGCAACAATAATACTCATAAAATCAGATACATCGTACTTAGACTAGTTCGTTACCAGAAACACATACAACTTCCTCACGATGATAAGCTTATATCATCAAGTATATCATATGAGATATATGTCATGATTAAAGATGGAATCACCAACTAATAACATTCTCAGACATAACAACAACCAACGCATCACACTTTACTCCCCAGCTTCGACAGAAGTATAATGTGGTGAGGGGCAATGTAATCCCTTTTTAGAATGAATAGCATGTCAAACCCTCGAGCCCCGCTCAAGGATTAAGCCTCACTGTTGCTCCCTTCGATTCTAGCACTCATTCCTTGCAGATCTCTGCCGACAAAGTAAACAACCTCACCATACACGCTTCGGGATGTACCGTCTCATCCTGTGCTGGTGAACCCACTTGTCACAAAGAAAGTTAGGGATTCACCCCCAACTTTCCTGTGGCACGTAGTAGTTGCTTCCCTTATAGATCAGAGTCTTACAAGGCTCAAACACTTTCCTCCTTTTCAGTAGTAGTGTAGTTATTTTATCACAGGAGATACAACAACAATACCCCACTATGGACCAGGAACATAGTTCCGGCGTGAGTCTTACTACTACTTACAAGACAATCTATAACTTCTTCAAAGCCATCTTTCAGGGAAATAATAACATTGGATTGTCGCCTTCCTTAGGGCAGACCTTACACATCGACCACTCCATGAGACAATTCCTTACCCAGGAAGCGGTCACTCCATTCACCTCTGAATCCGCATCAGACGTGGATTCTGTGCAATATCTCTACCCCTTTTTTAAGAGCAATCCAAACAAATAACCTCATCAGTCAGTCATAAATTGATATTTGGACTTGAGACACTTATATGAATCCTTGCAAATAATAGGTTTGAACCAGTACTTCAGATAAATAGCCTATATGAATATCGCCAAAAGGGATAATCATCAAGAAAAACGACATCAAGCATATAGCCTTACATAGATAGACACAAACATGCTTATTCACAACAAAATATGGCATATATGAATAAAATTAACATATAATTCAAAAGAAAACCCATGAGAAAAATAGTCTCAAGCCCTTAGTTCAAACTCCATATAGATTTAAGTGGATGGTCAAAACCTGAAAATGTACGAGTGGAGGTCTAACATTACCTACATGCCATCGCCCTCGTGAAAGTAAACGAGATGACCTAATTGTTAGTTCCTTCACCGTCACTCTTACTACCTCTAGGGTCAGATACCACTTTTGTAGAGAAGATGTCATACAAATCTATTACCCTTCATGGTTATATAGATTAATCAACCGCTTAGAATCCAGGCTGAAACATCTAAGCCCACACTCATAATATCTTTCAGCTTTCCTTAACCTACCTCTCCTCAAAGCGCACAAAGGACTTCTAATCTGACACCTAAGAAAGGATCTATAGCTTCAACTCTCGACAGAGGAATATTATCTCACTCATCCTTAGCTTCATTCTGAAGCAACCGTATTACGATGCTTTCTCAATCACCAGATGACTCTCAAGGCAGTCAAAAAGGGTACATCGTAGGGTTAGCTCTCACAATAGTCATGCTTACCCTTAGCCACGTCAAGCACGCAAAGCATCGTCCCAATCCGCCGGCCATCTGATCAGAAGGGTTATCAATTCCAACTATCGTCATGCCAGTCAGGGCTCGTGAACACATAATCAAAACTCTTATCACTCTTCAGCTACTCATACCGCGTCAATCAAAACCCAGTCGTCTCGACCAAAACCAAGTCACGCAATCAACCCTCACTTCATGCCTTATCCAACATCGTCTGTAACCAACCGTTCCGCCTAAACCAACCAATAAAGCAGAAGCGGTCATCCCGCGTGAGTCATCATCCAGCCTCAAATCTAAGGTCGATCTTTAAGGACTTCTTAATCTTGCAACATCTCCAATGATAATCATAATATTAACAAATCGCTAATACAGTCTAATAAAAACTTCTCATTTGCCTATTTTCTCACTTCTAATACCCGGATGTCGTTCCACCAGGGACAACGGTAGGCAACCGTTATCCTCGGCAACGGTGCCACCTGTCGAGCGCATCGGTCCGGCACCGCACCACGGTAGCGCGGGACCCTCCCGACCGCGTCACGCAGAAGTTGGTTCATATACTTCGTCGCAAATTATACATGTGGAGCTTCCGCAAGCCGCTCCGGCCGAGTGCGCCAGTCATACCTCTCTCGAGCCCCTACGACAGGATAGGGCCTACGCGAGGCACAACTTACCTACACCTTACGGGAGCTGTCACCTCCCTTCGGTGGGCGTATCCCCGTCGAGCTACCAGTCCACAGTACGAAAGCTAATCAGTTCCAATCGCAGAGGTGGACCAGCCGAGGGCGTTTCTCGTTTGCTGTAGCATAGGGGGTACGCGCGGTAGTAAGCCTCTATCGAACCCGCACGCGAACCGGCATCTTGGGGGGCTGAGGTCTCAAGCGCGGTTCATCGCCGGTCGACTAGGACGCATCCCACACCCCACGCGCACACCACTTTACGAAAAAAAAAAAATACACACACACACACACACGAAACGACATAAACACAAACAACGCGACAACGCTCCTAGCCCCTAGGTAGCCATCCCATAACTTTCCGGTGCGGAAATCGGACAGGCGTCGCACGCGGGACTTAGTATAAAACTGCGTGGACGTAGGGCTAATTCATATCGACTCGCAATGCAAGCGTACGTAGGCAGTCGCGACAATGGTGTACTATGTAGTACCCATACTCAGGTAATCCCCGTTAATCTCGAGGGTCGCGTTCGACACTCAAGTGTCGGCTGACACGCGCCTTGAGGTTTAATCCCTCGGCGCTGGACAACCGCCATGCGCGGTTGTAGATCACGCACCCTCTTCTGCACCTTATGCAGAGCGGGTGGTACACAAGTCCATACCTGTGGTGACAGTCGTTTCTTACCGCCCTGGAGGTGATTTCCATTCCGGGCCCGGACAGAAGTCAAGGGGTTTGACTTTGACAGCTGCCACGGACTACAACGTCCAACTACAAAAATTCTAAAACGCAAAGGTAAAAAGGGAATTCCCCTTTTTTCTCAGGACACCATCTGGTTGACCCTTATGCACAATCACAGTGGCCTCTCAAACACTCCGGACATTTATCAATATATAAGGGTTGATTTTATAGGACGATCACTTCTCACAGTCACAGTGGGGCTCCTCCCAGCCATATATGTATGTAATCGCAGGCAATCACATCCAGAATCCGAGCCACAAACGCGTCTGCAATCGCATCAAAGATTCATCTAAAAAACCCATGCACTGCACCCGGTTGCCTTGCCTCCCCGACTCTCTTCCTCGCTGGCCCAACAACGTCTGACGCAGCGGCTCGCCCGTCCGGTGCCGAATAACTTTGGCAGTAGCCCGATAGTCGGGAGGGACCGGGAATCCGCTAATAAGTACTACCCGACTCCTCAGACAGCTCTGACTGCCCCAACGGTGGTGCTGCAGCACCCGGCCGATGCCCGTCCTTCACAACCCCGATGCCCACCGCCCTGCCGTGCTATCTGCCCGCAGGTAGCACATGCATCCTGCACCGACGTCCGACCAGGTTCGTTCCACCGTCCTCACTTTCCCCTACTGCCCCTGTTGTCGACGGCGCCACCAACAGAAGTCGGGCAAAGCCCAAGGGGCCAAGGACAAATGCCTCTACAACCCACCGCCTAGATCCAGTGGCACCACCACACATCACACGCACCACAACACATCACACCTCGGCACGACGCGCAGCCTCAAAAACAGTTTGCGATTGCACTTCAGGCAACACCACGGATACAACACCCATGTGACCCCACTGCAGTTTCGCGTCCCAGCACGGGACGCAATAAAAACGCCGAGATAATAATAACGAAAAAAATAGGAAGTAAAAAAAAAATAATAAAAAAATAAATAAATAAACAAAGATAGACTTGGGAGGCCGCGGGGCTGCCGGCACCTCGCCAATCCCACGGATCGGGCCCGCTGCCGCGCCCGTTACCAAAACTGAGGGGGATAGTCTGACGGCCCTCAACCCACTAGCTTCCTCCCCAATTCTTTGCCACTCCCTTGCCGATGCCCGTCGGCCTCGATCCTCGAATCTTCATGGCGCGAACCCAATGTCGTAACCTATAAGGCTAAGCCCAAGCCTGAGACCCGCGTCCGCAAAGTCCCATACAAGGCAGTGCGGCGAGGCGCTTTGGGCCAACAACCCGGCTGCGCGGCTCCCAGTGCCCGCGCCGGCTTGCTTATACTATGCCATAATTGCCCCATGCGCCATCCTACGACACCCCGCTCACCACACGAAGTCGCACCGTCGTTGCCGATGCCGTCGTCGGGGTCGTTCTCCACCCGCGCGCTCGACTCGGTCAAACGTAGCCATCAAAAGAAAATATCCCCTAGATCCTAGATTAATCAAGAGTAAACAAGGATAGAAATATAGAAAAAATAAAAACGAACCGACCGGCGTCCGCGCCGGCTTTATAATCAACGATAGAAACGGAATCACGCGCGCCTCAAACCTGCGCGCCCACACACTCTTTATTCTGGTCGGCCGTTCGGCCAGCGTAATCACAAACACAGTAGCGCCTAGCGCGGTATACTTAACTTTAACCCAAACCATTTTCTGCTACTTGCACAAAACAAGGTGGATACCCTTGTAAGGTTATTCGCGCCGCCAACGTGTGTGTCAGAGAGAATGTGGACAAGTGTGTGTGTGTGTGTGTGTATGTGCGTGTGTGTCAGAGAGAATGTGGATAAGTGTGTGTGTGTGTGTGTGCGTGTGTGTCAGAGAGAATGTGGA
>BFEA01000355.1:204096-221158 GCA_003427395.1 Chara braunii | reverse complement strand
TCTCTCTCTCTCTCTCTCTCTCTCTCTCTCTCTCTCTCTCTCTCTCTCTCTCTCTCTCTCTCTCTCTCTCTCTCTCTCTCTCTCTCTCCGGCCCCTTAGCATATGAATATGCCTGGTTGTTCTCACGACCAGGTTCATTCAATGCCACAAAGACAACGAGTTTGGCCAGAAGAGGATCACGGCAGCAATCCCACTCGCAATGGCTCAAATATCACTTTGAGCATGATGGAGAGCTCGATCACGAAGACTATTACCTTGAAAATCTTGCTAACAATGAGGACGACGAAGACACGCTGGTGGCAAATACGATGGTTTAGCCGAGGCGTGCAACCATGGGCAGCACCCCATTATTTATCAGAAAATGCAATATTAAGGACGAATCTTCTGCTAAATCATGATAGATATATCGTCAKATCGCAATGCCAAGTAAATCTCTCATCCTCTATCTCTCTCTGCCGCCTCAGACTCATGAATACACATGGCCAACAGGTATGTTCCCAACCGACAACTGTTCTCACGCTGCTACCATCTACCGTAGGTGCAACACTCCTTCCAAAAGGTAAGTCTCCACCCACAGCTATCGAAGGTGATGCCGCTGCTGATGAAAGTAGCCACGATCCCGCCGCTGATGATGTAGTGCTCGATGGAGACGGCCTCAATCTCGCTGGTGAGGATGACTATTCGATCGATGAAGATGGCTTCGCTCAACGTCCCTCTCTCCCTCTACGCACATCTACCTCGCCGTTATGCAGACTCTCATTTGCACAAAAGACAAAATGTGAATGAACCTACCACTAGAAAATGGAAAGATTCACTTCAATATTTGAAAATTCCCTGCCCAGCCCTTTCTGCCTGTACTGCCAAAACAATTGCACCAAACCCAATTCTACTGTAACCATTACATTCAGAACATAACAAAACCCCTAGTTAGCATCTTAGTTTACTAAAAATGGTAATGGTTAGGTCGAGATACGTCAATTTTCACTCTTCTTCTTTTTCTCGCCACCTCTCCCGACTCCTTCGCGCACTCTCTTTTGCTACTAGGTCTCCATCCACTCCTCTAATGCCCAAACTAACATAGCCATCACCTTCGCCTTGTCTCAAAACCTTGTTTTTGAGTTCTCCCTTGCTTGAATCCGTTGAGAGATGAGTGAACCATGCAACTTTCACTCCCGCTCTTTCCTTTCTTCTCCCTCCTGGACTCATCCGCGCATGACTTTTCCTCCTATCTCCTCTTCTACTAGTTTTCCAGTCCATGTAATTGCAGACCCGGATTCGCCTTTCCCCAAACCCTCAGTATTCACCCACGCCTTGCCCTGTTTCGTCAAGAACTGGGCAAAATATGACTTTTTTTACCTTTCATGTTCGTCATCTTCCTTGTTTTCATCAACGCACTTCTCTCTCTCCCTTGGCGCAGTCCCTGCAGGCTAAAGGCAAAAACAACTCCTGCTACTCTGCAGAAAAAAGTTTTGAAGGGACCTCACTACTACTGGTCCAACTAGTCTCCCGCCCTTGTGTTGAGGTTCAACGAACGATCTGTATGTCGGATCCTGGCGTGCCTTTGTCATAATATCATTCTGGCTGTGTCTCTCCCCGGCACTATCCAACACTTTTTTTTTTTTTTTTTTTTTTTTTTTTCTCACTAAGCTGACCGGCCCCGGGTAATTCAGAAATGGTTAGTCTTACAAGCCTTACTCATCTCACCCCATCATCTGGATTCGAACAAAGGTCTGTATTTTCAACAGTTCCTGGGTATGCTAACTGGGCTTGCTTAGGTGCTCATCCCATAGGACTATTTTCCAACAGTCCGCGGAGGTACCAACCTGCGCTAGGCCTAGTGGCTGTGCTCCCACAAACCTCTTTTCAACTGTTCATGGGTGTACCAGATGAGCTATGCCCACGGGTGCTGGTCCCACAGGCCTGCTTTTCAACAGCCTGCGGGTGTACCAGCTGAGCTTGACCTACGGGTGCTGGTCCCACAGGCCTGTTTTTCAACAACCTGCGGGGGTACCGGCTGTACTTGGCCCACGGATGCAGGTCCCACAGACATGTTTTTCAACAGCCTGCGGGGTGTACCAGCTGAACTTGGCCCACGGATGCAGGTCCCACAGGCCTGTTCACACTCGCACTCCTCACAGCCATTCGTGGTTGGTGGATGGTGCACTTACAGGAGATCCCTGCCACTCAGGATCCCGCTGCTTCGAGGGCGTTGCACCCTTAGGCACACCTGCACATTGTCCCCGTTGGTCTGCGCTTTCAAGACGGGGAGGATAGAGGAATCTCATCAGCATCCCGAACATGCAAGAACCCGAACGGGCGCGAAAAAGAGGCGGGTGCTCAGGGCTCTCGACTGTCGTGACTGTTATCCGTGTGGGGGGGTTTCAATTGTTCGCAACCGCAATGCCGACCACTGCAGCCCCCGTCGGCATGCACTCCACACCCATCAAGGAGGGTGGTGATGCAGTCGCCGTCCACACCCGTGGAGGTGGGGGTACACGACTTCCTCCATCCACTCCTCGATCGACAATTTTAAACACCCTTTCGACTTTATTTTTTATAAGTTTTTTTCATCCCTCCTCGCGATACTTCCTCGCCGTCGGTCCCGGAGCCATTTTCCGACCTGGTCAATGGACGGAAAAACGGAGAAAAATAAAAATAAAAATAAATATAAATCAACAAAATAAAATTAAAAATAATAGAATTGAAAAGGACTAGGATCTGCCGACGCCCTCTTGGTCTTGCCAGTCGAACCCAGGTTTGGGCCCGTCCGACAAAACCAAGGGGGATAGTCACTTAAGACCCTGAACCCCTCAGTCTCTGCCGATCGCGCTCCTTTGCTTGATTGTCGCTTGCTGACCTCGAACCCCAAACCTACCGCTTGAAAGTCCCATATCGTAACCGTTAGGGCGAAGCCCACGTCTGAACTAGGTAGGCGCGAACTCGCATATGAATAGTTCGCGAGACCGTAATTGGTCCCGCCTGCACAAACCACGTCTCCGATCTGGCCTACCGGCCAACCTTTTAGCCGTCAGAAGACGCCGGGACACCACCCGCGCCTAGGATCGTGGCTACTTGGTAAGCTGGTCGTCGAGCGTTCGACATGTTCTGTGAAGCTTTCGACTTCCCCCCCATACCAGGTTTGCCAACGCCGCGCCCTTCCATGCATCGCCAAACACATTTTTCCTGCGTGTGCTCAAGGCAGCGTCTTCATCTTCTTTGTGACGTACCCGTGAAAGGCTGAGCCGGCTCGTAGAGTGAAGTTAATTTTTATAAAAGAAAAGAAAAATATAACCAATTTGAAAACTACAGAGGGGGTAACCGGATCCTATGACTTTGATGTCTTCGGCCGCCCTGATACCGCGAGGACTAACGGTCACTTCGCAGTGGAACACAATAATGTGTGCCCCACATACTCTCAAATTCGGTCGTATTTGACTCGGAGTCTTGCCAAGAGCGAGGCTACCGAGATAAGTGTTCTGACGGGATTTACTTCATCAGCGCATTTCATTAATCAAGGACGCACCCAGTGCGACCTTTAAAAAGGACGGCAAATACCCTTGTAAGG
The DNA here is from genome assembly GCA_003427395.1 of Chara braunii. Classification (NCBI taxonomy): domain Eukaryota; kingdom Viridiplantae; phylum Streptophyta; class Charophyceae; order Charales; family Characeae; genus Chara; species Chara braunii. Next base: position 217,593 of record BFEA01000355.1, on the reverse strand, counting down.
GTGTTTGCTACGACAGTCCTCCCAGACCCCATTAAGCGACGTCCCCGTCGCTTTGGGTAAGGAGTAGATAGTTATGAACGAACACAAAGGTGAATGCATAGACTGAACAGATGGGTAACCAAATCCGTATAATCGAAATGACTCAGCTTGGGGTCTGGTACTCTAGTTCTGCGGCGTCCCTATGGCGAGTAGAAGTTTAACCTGCACCTCCTGTCTGACTCACAGGGATACTTTCGTTATACTACCGCCCTAGGTTAGCTTCAGTGTTCAAATACCAACCCCTTTCGTTTGTCCTAGACGCCTTCCGACTTTCGTTGGGTGCCGTCTGAATCGGGCTGTCAAGTAACCGTCACCTTTGGGCGCGGGTTTTAGGCATGACAGCTGCCCTCTACCTTCGCCTTTTTAGGCTTGGGTGAGATCTGAGTCTGTGCCCTCTCGAGTCGGATTGTCACATCATGTATGGCTCTGTCGACTGTATCAGGACTCAACATCCTCGAGGCTCTTTCACTCGTCGCCTCCTCGTCACATCTCTCAGACCCTGAAGAAAGGGGGTGCATTATGTCGTCCATCGGCCCCAAAATTGGAGCTGGTGTAAGCGGCAGAGTCGTCGGCAGTACTGTTGCTGACCCGCTCGTGTCCTCCTGTGGCATGACATCTCGTAGCTCTGAAACTCTCTCTCGCTCGTCATGTCTGCCACCCAATCCTCGCCATGCATCCCTCTGAACCGCCAACTCTGAGGGAGGGACCCAGTCCAAACCTTGTGCCTCTGCCTCTCTCCTCCTCTCGATCTCGTCTGGCTCAAGCATGAGCTTGTCGACGACTGCTGCCTCCTCACATGTCATCCCCATAGCCCCAAGTGGCTCCGATGTCGGCGAGTCTCGCCGTGGATATCCAGTCTCACTCCACCTGGCTCTACCTCATGAGAGACATGTGCCTGTCCAATAGGAATCTGCTGCTCCTCAGTTTTTCTCCCATCGACCACATCTGTTGTGGCCTGACGCCTCGGACTCTCCTCTAGGTCAGTAATCCTCTGCTCGAGCCTCGAGGTGGACTGTCTTGCATGCTCGGCGCCGGTGACAAGATCCCTTACCGTGTCCCTCAGTTCTCTGTTCTCCCGCTCCAGAGCACCGATCCTCTGTACTGCACCCTGAAGCTCCTCTCCTCGTGCAACCTCGGTCTGCGTGAGTCTCCTGACATGCTCCATCACTCCCACCAACTCTCACACTGAGGCATCAGACAACAATCTCGCCTGAAGCCCCTCCTCCGCCTGCGTACGCTCGCCCTCAGGCATAGGCTCCTCTCCTGTCTGTCTCCTCATCCTAACCTTCTCCTGCCATTTGGCTGTGGTCGCATCCTCATAGAAGCGTCTCTGTGTCTGCTCCTCAGTCTCTCACCGTAACCTGACAAGAGTCGATACCTGGCTCTCCAACTGAGATGATCGCACGGTCTCAAGGACAACCCTGCGCTCGAGCCTATCTCTATCTGTCGCTGGCTCATACTCCCTGAGCACCCACTGAACCTGGGCTCGCCAATCACTCGCCTCTCTCTCCTGAATCCTGAGGACCGCCTCGGCCTCCTCTAGAGTCTGGACCTCCTTCCCCTCAACAAATGTACGGAGATCACTCACCACCTCTCTCAGTGCATCGTGCTCCATCTGTCTGTCGCAACTCAACTCAAAGGATCGGATGGCAACTCTCCTCGTGTAATCCCGAACCTGCTCTATCGCCTGTCAAGCTGCTACGAGGCCACTACCAATATAGTTCCTCTGCAAGGTTAAGTCGTTATACAGTACCCTGAGCCCACCAGTGGTCTGATCAACCGACAAGTGTGGTCTTGCGACCTGGCCAGTCGCTCAAAAGCCAGCCAGCCTGGAAAAAGTAATGATGGCATCCAATCCCATCTCCTCGGCTAGCTATGCATCCCTCCTGACAGGCTCGTGACCTATTGGCCCCCGAGACTCCGGCAAGCTCTCCTCCTCATGAGTCGGAGATGCGTCCTGGGTATGCTCCGTGCCTGCCTCAATGTGCTCCCTCATACTGGCCTTAGCCTGATCACCATCTCGTCGTGGAATATCCCCAAAGTCTAGTGGTGACGTCTCCACTCGCTGGGTCTCCATGCCCTCCGTGAGACCCTCTCTATCTAGCCCCAAAACCTCGGCCTCAACTCGCTCTGTCTCCATGTCCATGGGCGAGGGCTGGGATACCTCCTGTCGCATTTGCCTCCTAGGAGACTCCATGTCATATAGTTGGGCAGTCAATGAACCCTCAGGCTCAGTTGGCTGCTCAGCCAATTGACTCTTACTCAGTAACGACGATCCGTCCAATGATGAGGGTCTCATTGCACCTCTCTGATCATCCTCCACTGCCGGCTCTGACCGAGACTGGACCCTCAGGCGATAGAGCTCATCATGCATCGGCGTCGTCTCTCGCGGCCACTCAGGCTGAGGCTCCTCGTGCTCCTGCATCGGTCCTATAGTGGCAGGCCCTATCATAAGCGGTAGCTCCCTTTGTGGGAGATATAGTGCCATGTCCCGTGTGTCTCTCCATCGATAAGGTCTCTCCGATGCAGTATCGGGAACCACTCCCTCCATGGTATCTGTCTCTGTAGGCCGGACCGAAGCAATTGTCAACACAAGCTGCAGGGAAGCCTCCTCCCCATCCCGTATGGGTGTAGGTGGAGTAGTCCGATCTGTCTCAGGCGCACCACGGTCTCTAATCCCTATCTCAGCCGGACATGTCTCTGGCGGTGGCACTGTCCCAATCTCTGGAGTAGATAAGACACTCTGTCTCTGAGACCCTACTAACAAGACCTCCTCCCCCACATCACATGTCGGGAGGGTCCTCCCAATATCAACCGTCAACACGTGATCACTCTCCTCTAGGCCATCCCCTCTATCCTGACGTCCTCGACGTCTGCCTGTCCTCGGTCTCCGTGGGATCTCTAGCTGCTCACTCTCTCTCTGCTGTTGTCGCAATCACCTCTCATCACCCTCATCCCTCTCTAGCTGTGCTCGCGGGTGCATCCTGAGCTCCGGGATGTAATCCTCAACCTCTCTGTGCAGCCCGCGTCGTCTGTCAATGGTGAACGCCTCTCTAAGCGTCGCTATAAGCTCCGCCTAAGTCTGCGCTGTGTGTGACATGGTACTCACCTCATGTCTAAGATCCGGGACAACCCAGTGCCGTACCTGCCTAACCCTCTGCGCCTCGGTCCATCTCTGCCCATCCCCAAAAATGACGAAAATCCCCAAAAATGACGAAAATCTCCAGGAACTCATCCAGGTTAGCCCCGTCAAACCGCATGGGCCTACCCTGTCGATCAATGGGCTGAGGCCGCAATCTCAGCATCCGTCTGGCGAACTGCCTCCAATCCAATGACTCTCTCACGATTTGAGCCACACGATCCTCATAGTTGCCCGTACCCCAGACCCTCTCAGTCATCTGAGCAAAATCTAACTGAAGGATCCAAACCTGCCTAACTAACCCGTCAAAAAATTAAAATACATGTCCACCCCCGTAACGGAATGGGTCCAGTATCAAAGACGTGGTTAGTCGCTCATCCTCTTGTCCCGCCATCCTCCCGCCACTCCAAATAATGACCAACTTCGAAAAACCAACCCTGCACAAATAAGAAGGACGGACGATAGAGGAAACAGAAGTAAGCACAGGAGAGGAATGAGGAATACCTATACTGACTGACCCAAGCAGATCTCTCATACCCTCAGACGACTGACCTGACTCATGAACTAAACTCATACTAAGACTTATCTACATACTAACATACAATCCTATTGTATCACTAATGCGGAGTATCACTTAACAAGACGAGGAATCAGGTACTATTCCTACTCGCGGTGTTCTTCTGTCACTCTTACCTTAGTCTCGAGCCTTTAACTTTTTCAGTTTCGACCCCGAGACCCAATCTCTCCACGGCGTGCCGTTAAGTTCTTCAATCTCATAAGCTCCGTGCTGCCCACACCGTCTAATGCGATATGGGCCTAACCACCGCTTGTCCAACTTGCGCGACCACTGTTTCTCTAGCGATGAGTCATAGAGCAACACCACGTCTCCGACTTCCAATGACTCCTTCCTGACTCGTGGAAGGAGATCCCACCTCTCCTTGTCCTCTAGTCGACTGTCCGATACTCGATCTGCGGCTTCCTGGATCCTCTGGTATGCAATGCCAACTTGTCCGGCCCGCAAATCCAGCAATTCCTTGAAGGACAAGGTGCTTTCCATATCCTGCCTCCTCCATGTCTTCAGAAAACTCTCTATCGGGAGGGTGGCATGCCTTCCATAGCATAGCGTTGCTGGCTCGTACTTCGTGGATCTCTTAATTGTAATATTTTCGACGAAGAATGTTGCGCGCAGATGCTTAGGCCACTGATTCTCCCTGTCGTTCGTCCATTTCGCCAGTAGATTCGTGATGGTGGTATGCCCTCTCTCAACTAGAGCATTTGTCTGCGGATGTGCCCTAGTCGTGTAGCTGGCTTGTACGCCATATTCTTGCAACAAGGTTCGCACTTCTCCACAAGTGAACTCTGACTCCCTATCCATCACGAATTCCACTACGAAAGGATATCTCAGGAAATACTCGGAGATGCACAAAGCCAATGTTTTGCCCGTCTTACTGAGAATGACTCGCCCATCAACAAACCCCGTAAGATTGTCCCGCACGTCGAAGATATAATTCTAGCCGCCCACTCCTTGAGGCATTGCCAGTAGGTCCAGATGGACCACTGCTCCTGCATCTCGCACAATCCGCGGATGCAATGGCTCTTTATACATAGTCGATGCCCTTATTTGACATGGAACGACCACCTGCGGGCCCATCATGAAGTGCAGCTATAACGACTATCTGACGATTTCGGCCGTATATCACCCTCCTCGGGTTGTTAACCTCGTTTTTGATGAAAAGGTGTCCATCCCGGACTAAAAACCGAGGTCGCATCTCGAGTACCTCCTTAGTTGCTTCTCTCTCTCTGATCTCACATGAGAGAAGCAAACCTAGTTCACGGTAGACGCCTTCGTACTCATCTGCGCGAAAAGCCTCCGTTATCTCTCTTTCCTCAAACTCGTCTTCTTCCATATCTCTAACAGGGTCTTGACTCCCTTCTCCATCCTCGTGCACTTGGACAATTGAGTTGACGAGGAAACTGACATCTGCCATATACCTTGCTTGAGCGTCGACTGAGTAAGCGCCACTTTCTATGGCCATCGGATCTTCTCCTACTCGGAAGGTCTCTGCCAATGCCAACTTAGCCATCCACTCAACATTCTTCCCTCCCCAAGGATTCTCTTCCACGAAGTTATTGAGGACTATATCTGCTCGGTTCACGTACCCTGCAGGAGCAAGAAAAGTAGATTGTCCTTGCACAATGACTCCACTGATCCCAATGACATGTGCATTGATATGGAGTTTCACGTCCTCCTCCTCATCAAGGAATGCATCCACCGGAGGTATATCCTCATTAACTCCATCGCAGAACTTATCCCAATTGATCCGACTAAGTCCGTTAGCCCGGTTCTTATTCCCAGGTATGCGTTCCAACTCAAAGTCAAACATCCACACATACGTGAGCCATCTGGCAATAGTTGGGTCTGACGGTGCGTAGTTCTTTAATGAACTGACCAATGTGGTCGGATCGACTCTCAGCACAAACCTCCTTCCGAAAAGGTAGTTGCGGAACACCCTTAGACAGTGGAGAACTGCGAGTGTCTCCCGCTTGAACTGTGAGTAGTTTCTCTCAGTGCCATTCAAGGTTCGACTCTCGAACCTCAAAAGCCTCTCCTCGCCATTTGCATCAACTTGGATCAGAATGCCGCCCAGAGCTGTAGGCCCTGCATCCGTCTCTACGATGAAAGGATGTTTTGGCGTTGCTTCGAAGTCAGGAACTCCCAACACCAGACCACCTTCTTTGAACTTCCTTTTCAAACTACTTACAACTCCTTCCTGCTTCTCATCCCATTCTCATTGCTGATCCTTCCTGACAAGCTTCCTCAACTGCTCTGTCTTCTCAGCGAAGTTCTTGATGAAAACTCGCCAAAAGCCACATGTCCCCGGGAAGCTACGAATTTCACTAACAGATTCGAATGACACCGGCCATTCGAGTATCTTTTTAGTTTTCTTGATGTCAGGGCGACGACTGCTCTCATTACATACGAAGCCTAATATGGTTGACTCTCGCATACAATGTTTCGACTTCTGTCCGCTCGTGGTAAGGTTGTAATCCCTCAGAATGTCAAGAATCCAAGCAATATCTTGTATATGATCCCAGACAAATTTCCTTACCCCAGGCATAACTTTCGTCTCATCCTTCCTCTTTTGCCCTTTCATGGCCAAATCGTCAATGTATGGTTGCGTAAGATATGGACTAACCGTCTGCATAACGCGAACCATATGTCTCTGCACCATCGCCACAACATTCGTCCACCCTTGTGGCGCCACGTTCATATGGATTAGTCCTCTTGGTGTATGCATCGCAGTCATAGGTCTATCAGGTGGATACACCGGGAACTAATCGTACCCCGAGTACAGGTCTATCAAGGAAATGATAGGCCTGCCAGCACAAGATTCTGACAGTGCATCTGCGTTCGGCAAACCTCCCGCATCTCGTATCGTTACCGCATTCAGGCGTTGAAGGTCCTGCACCCACCTAAGGGTACCGTTCGGCTTGATAAAGCAGAACCATGGTGATGCGTAAGGCCCACTTCATGAGAATGAATCTTGTTATCCAAGTAGTCGACTACTCTCCGTTCCTCTGTCGGATTAGGATAGCGTGGCCCTCGCAAATTCCATGGTACAGGAGGCACACTGTGGATCCGAATCATCGGAACTTTATCCACATCAAGGCGCCTGCGCTCATCGTCAAACGCATATGCGCGATGCCGCTCCTTCATTACCGCTACCATAAGGACCTTCTCTTGTGGAGTGGGGAATCCTGGCTCTCCTATTATCAGGTCTCCCTCAGTCCTCTCATTGATACGACACGGCCCATGTTCTGCATCCTCCTTCATTTGCCATATCAATTCACATTCCTGCTCATAGTAGAACTCTTCTTCCGCAGTTATGAGGACAGAAACGGGATGACTCTTCTCAATCACGCGTTTGTACCTCCTTTTGGAGCCCTTCTTAAGCCCACCCCTAAAAAAGGCTGGCTTGTAGCACGACTCTGAGGTACCCCCGGCTTACTTGTCCTTGCCGGTAATCGATATACGAGCTCCACTTCTCCCTCGCCGGAATCTTCCACTATTCTTTCTCTCAAAGCCTCTACGGCAATGGGATCCGTCATCCCATATGACGACACTATCTCCATAGCATCGTTGATGCTGGTTAGGCTTAAGCACATCTCGCTAGTAGGCTCACATTCCTCTTCGTCTTCACCCATTAATCTCCTCCTCTCCCCTTCAGATTCCTCAAAGGTACAGGAACCTGGGTTCGGCCTATTCTTCAAGCTACAGGGTCCTGTATTGTGACAGGCGATAATCTCATAGTTGCCGCAAACTGGATCACTTAGGATGACGTACATTGTGTCGTCATGCTTGCTAAGTATCATTGATTCAGTGCGGTAAAGGAATGACCTTCCCAGCAGGAGAGGATGGTCCAAATCGGGCATAACGAAGAAGCAGGATCGCACCTTCACTTTCCCGATTTCAATCACCACATTCGATGTCGTCCCAGTAAAAGGAGTCTTCCCACTTGTGCCATAGAGGAATCCTGAGTCCATTCGATCGATGTCCATCCCCAAGCGGAGTGCGTCAGATTCCTTGATGATATTCATCTCCGCTCCTGTATCCAGCATTCCGCTACACGGCTTACCCTTTATACTCAGGTTCACACTCCCAGTCCCGACCGATTTCCAATCCATTTTCGTCCCAGGAACCGCCCAATGAGCCTCGGCAGGGATGAGACCTCCTAGTCGCACGCTCGCCATCCTTCGACGAGAGAGTCACGTTTTGAATCCTTCCCTAAGCTTAGGCGCAGAGGCGAGGATATCCTTTAAGTTAAGCAGGTCATTATGCCCTTCCAGAAGCCTATCAACCAAGGCTTCAATATCCAGGCCATCTTCCAATGGTACTGCATATTTTTGCTTTCGCGAGCCTTCTCCTTTTGCCGCTTTTTCTGACCTATCTTCCGGCTTCCTCTTCTTTGTACGTTGAGCAACTTGTTCTTCATCTTCCTTCCTTAGTCGCTCATCTTCCTCATCCTCTTTGCCTTCATCCCCCACATTGATAACTGGCTCCTTCTCATGCGGTTGACTTTCGTTTGGAGGTTCCTGACTGCTACTGGGATATCCTTTCTTACTCCTCGTGCATACAGCTTGCGGGAATGTGGGTTGCCCTCGAGGAGGTCAGAATGTAATGTCTGATCGCGAGGTTGATCCCAAGGTCTGACAAGCCGGTTAGACACTCGATGACCCTATTTCTGAGCCTAGTAAGTAAACCATTGGCTTCGCCACCTCGTCGCAAATGAACCTCATTTTCAAATTCAACCTCTGCATCTTCTCCACGAGGTCTTCCATTCGTTCCATGGTATCTATGGCCCTTCCTTGGCAATACGATTCTTCTTCCTCCTCCTCTTCTATCACGACTGACTTTTCCCTCCTGATGTCCTCTTCGGACTCACTATTGGCTAGTTCCTCCACTTTATCGTTGACCTGACATCTTCCTCTTGCCAGAGTCGGAACATGGTCGGTGGTGGCAGACCTAGTTCGGCTCGTTGAAGCGCCTCCTTGCGCATACCACCTGCAATCTTAGCGTCAATATATTTCTCATGCATATCATAGACATCTCCGTCCATGTTCGTCGAGATAAGGCCATTTCCCTCATCTACTTTCCGAATTTGGCAAAACCTGAAGGTATGCCCTTTTAGTGCGCAATGATGGCAAATGACATTTCTCCAATCGAACCTTGGCCTATCATTCCCGCCTTGCCCATTCCAATTGACTCCACGTCCGCCTCCTTGACCGCTTTGTCCACCATTATCGTTACCCCGTCCGCGGCCTCCATTGCCTCGACCCTGATTGCTCTGCCCGTTACCTCCCTGGTTATGACCTTGTCCTTGACCCGCTGCTTGACTGGGTTGGTTGACTTGTGGCGGAGGTGTCGGCTGCTGCTGTTGGGCCCCCCCTTGCCAGTTCACTCCTTGAGTTGGGACACTGGGGTACCCTCCTGCAGCATTCGCAGTCGGTCCTCCCGCAGGCGGCCCTGCTTGGTTGTAAAACGGCCATGGGCCATATGGACTATACCCCGGCCAAACAGGAGGAATGGCCCCTGGCCAGGGTCCAAGCTGCGCTGGTCCTTGTGGTGGTGCGCCACTTGTACTCGCCTGATTTGCGTTTACTTGGGCCGCCGCAGCGACCTGTACTCCTGCATTCTTCCCAGAACGTTTGCCACCTGCGGCCTGGTTCCGCGCCTTCCTCTGACTTTTCGTTAGCTTTACCGGTTCTTCCTCTTCATCGTCATCATCGTCTTCCACCTGCTCAACCACCTTCTTTGCAGCTTTTGCTTGAGGCCGAGTCACTGTCAAAACCCGATTCCCAGCCGCTTTCTATTGGTCGACTTGATACTTGGTTATTCCATCCGCAATAAGTTGTTGAAGGTTGATACCTGCTCCTTCACTGACAACTCGAGCCATTCGCTTCTGCCGTTGTTGTTTCATCTGAAACTGGTATACCTGGTCCAACTCTCCATCCGCCAAGCTTTGCTTTACTGTCTCCCAAGTCAACTTCCTCCCTATGGTCCCTCTTCTTGTCAGGGAAACGCTTTCACACTCTGTGAAGTTGCTCAAGAAGATAGCGCATTGGGACTCTTCGGCCAACCCTGGCACCTTCCTTGCCATCTTCTCGAACGCTGTCGCGAAGGCGCCTACCGTCGTGAAATCCGACCTCTCTAACCTTTCCAAGTCCTCCGTCGTAAGGAGGCTATCTCCCAACTGGTACCGTCTTTGCATTTCTGCCTTAAAGTTCCCCCATTTTCCTGCGGCCTCAGTTGCTACCCGCATAACTTCCGACCGCATCTCCCACCAGACGTACTTAGAGATTTGGCGAAATTTTTCTTCTTCCGTCATATCGTCAGTAATTTGCTCGAGCAACTCAAGCCACTCTGACACCTTATCTCCTTTGAAGTGGAAGATCTGAACCTTTGGGATGTTGGATCGCGTCACCGCGCGCCCATCCTGTAGAGCAACCAGTTGACCGAACGTAACCGACCGCTGGCCCACGCCATCGGCCTGATGGAGTTCATCGCCCGCCATCTCGTTCTTCGACAATCAGTTCCCTGTCAATATACAACACTTATACATGGTCAACCTAATTACATCAACAAACCCTTATAGCTAGTCCAACCTCAACCTTAAGAGGTTGTGTCCTACTACTAAATTCAAACGTTCGACACTCATACACAAGCATCCACACCTTCATACAATCACACTACGAATTAGTCCACTCCATGCCAAGTCCTAATACTTAGCGTTCCTGATCATGACAGCGAGGCCCCTCTTTGGGCCTGACAAGATTCTTAGGGGCATTCCCTTAGGTCGTAACGGCAATATCAAAGTAAAAAAAACATACAATATCTTTTTCCTAATCAAAAAAAAAAAGTCGTTTTGCCTGGATCATCGTTCTGCACTAAACCCAAGTCCGTTCACTATGGACCTCGGTAGGCAGCCGAGATTCCCCGGCAGCGGCGCCACCTGTCGCGCCCAGGGTCCCCGCTGGGGGAACCTTCCCGGCCGCGGTACGCAATATTGGCAGAAATTTGCAAGTCGCTTCACGAAAAGGGAAGCGGCGGAGCCGCTCCGGCCGAGTGCACCAGCTATACCTCCATCGAGTCCCTACGACAGGACAGGGTCTCGCGAGGTACAACTTACCTCCACCCGTGGGAGCTGTCACCATCCCTTGGGTGGGCGTATCCCCGCCGAGCTACTGAACCACATGCGAAAGCTTTTACTTGCAATCGTGGAGGTGGCCCAGCCGAGGGCGTTTCTCGTATGATGTAGCATAGGGGGTACGCGCGGTCCACGGCTAGCTCGAACCCGTACGTGAACCGTCACGCTGGGGCACTGATCTCCCACGTGCGGTTCAGCGTCGGTCGACTAGGACATCCTAGCTCAACCACGCGATACATGACAAAACAAAATAATTCAGACAAACAAAATGCCTAGTCCCTTTTTCATACGTTCTAACCCATAACTCTGAACTGCGAATGTGTCTGAGCGAGTCCCGCACTAAGTTGCATAAATAAAATGCAACCGCCGAGGGAACCATAACGCTCAGTCATGTGTGCTCACTTGACCTGCTATCATGGCGACGCTTCATGCGTTACCCACATCCGTGCAACCACTCATCGGTTTCGGGGTTGCGTACGATACTCAAGTATCGAAAGCGAAATATCGTGAAGGGTTCCTCCTTCACGATATTGCACGGTTGAAAGATAAGTCGTTCGGCCCTTGCAGCGCCCCTGTCTTTTAGGCAGTGGGTGATGATAAGCAAGGGGCGCAAGTCCGGCTCAAGGGGGAAACCTTGTTGTGCTGCACCAGAGCCTGGGATGTTCTGGACAAGGGCCTCAAATTCCAGGTTCAGGACCAACGTCCGACTAATAATCTAAAAAAAAACAAGACACCTTTTGAGACGGGGTATGCTCGTCCTTCCCCTGCGGAAGGAAAATACGAGTACTCACGGGTTGGCGAGCGATTCGCCGTACCCAAGCTAACTCTTAGTCCGATCTAAGGTCGAGCGCTAAACCTTGCGCTTAGCTACTCCTGCCTGTTTGCTAGATGTATACGACAGGAGTAAAATAAGAGAAAGAAAAGGGCGAGTCTCGGGGGAAATCAGTGAGAGTCATTCTCACAGCCATAGTTGGACCTTGTCACTCACACCCTTCATTCATTTACCCATATCACCCTTAGTTCAGGAGCGAGCCCTTGCTCCCATACATACATGCACACACATGAAACCCAATGAAGATTCACATCCAAAATGCCACACGTGGTCAACTCCTTTGCTCCCAGGCTCATGTCCCACACGCCCCTTTCCGACCCCATTCAACAAAGGCATATCCGCGTGTCCCGATTCACACAGCTTTTGCATGGCCATTTAAGAGAGGTTCCAAGGATAGGTCTTCTTTCATACGGAAATGTCTTACGCCTACAGGGTCACAGACATCTGGGCGTGGGTATCACAGTGGGTAGGAGTTGAGTCGCAAACCGACCTGCTATCAGGTGATAGCAGAAGTTGATGAAGCTCAAGACTTCGAAGAATACTCGCAGGTAGCAATGACCTGCGTCACAAAGATCAGAATGGGCATCGCCTGTCGAGTTAACGGAGTTCAACTCCGTAATGCACTCTAAGCTACTTAGTAGTAGCGTCCGGTAACGATGTGAAAACCCCGATAATTTCGGCAACACTTCCTTTAGAAAAGTGTGCTCGCAGAATTTTTACTATACCAAATCTAAAAAGAAACTGCAGACTGATAAAATGTCTGAAAATAAACTAACTTTTTGGTTTAAGTAAAAATTTCGGCAGCACTTTCTTTAGAATTGGAGGCTCCTAGAATTCCTACAGGCCTCAAAGACTAAACTATATCCTATCCTCGCTGATATCTCTGAACTTTGACTAACTTTGAGTTTTTAGCAGAAATGTTGGCAGCATCCCTCTTAAGAAACCGAGGCTCCCAGACTTTCTACTAACTGAAAGGTTAGCCAATGCCATACCAAAACAATCATGCATAAGAAGACAAATGCGAAAAACAAAGGTGAGCATCTGCCTGCCTATCGCTCAAGCATAAGGCGAGCACTAACAGACTACCCTATAATGCAGAAATCAGACAAAGCTTGAGCAAAAGACAAGGCATTGCCAACAAGCATGTCAGATCAACAATGCATTCAACGAAATTCAAAACAAGGGTTCGTTTATCCAAGGTTTTTATCTCTCGCTTGTTTTGATCACAAAAATCACAAGTCCTGTATCTTACTTGGTTAATTAACTTTTCGAGTTGTTCTCAGTGAACCCCATGCAATCCGTAACACACTCGCCTCGGCTATCCTCACAAAGAGAATACTCAGACCTTTGTCAATAAGCAAAACCGACTGACTCGTCAAGGCGACCGGATAAGTCTGGAGGACCTCATTTTCATCCCTAGTTCAATGTCTTAGGCAAAACATCAAGGCGACTGGATCAATCTGGAGGACCTCATTTCCAGCCCAGTTCAATGTCTTAGGCAAAACAACACGGCGACCGGATCAGTCTGGAGGACCTCGTTTTCAGCCCCAGTTCAATGTCTTAGGCAAAACAACAAGGCGACCAGATCAGTCTGGAGGACCTCGTTTTCAGCCACAGTTCAATGTCTTTGGCAAAACAGCAAGGCGACCGGATCAGTCTGGAGGATCTCATTTCCAGCCCCAGTTTAATGTCTTAGGCAAAACAGCAAGGCGACTGGATCAGTCTGGAGGACCTCATTTCCAGCCCCAGTTCAATGTCTTAGGCAAAACAGCAAGGCGACC